>PXNZ01000265.1:0-13388 GCA_003012085.1 Trichoderma brevicompactum | reverse complement strand
GGGCACAGGCTACTCCGTATCTGTCGGGCCATTCCCTATTCATGCAGACGTGCATTGCAGGCTTACCTTTGGCGCGTGGGTTCCGATGGTGAGGGCCACGGAGAGATTACTAACAAAGTGTCTTTTGCTTCATGTCGGGGCGGGATGCTTATATTAACTTCACGCAACGATGCATTCAGGCTGTGAGATGGGATGGCTAGCATGAGCTGTACGTTAGCAGGGCGATGGGGAGGATATGGAGAAGGATCTGAGTTTTAGTGCTGGGCTAAAGCAAGCTGTTTATTGAAATGCGAGTGTACACGCAGCTACAAGAGTATGGAGCAGCAGCAGCGGCAGTGGTTTGGCATATGCAGTTTAATGAGTTGCGGATTCTTCAGCTTCAGCCTCACAGCAAACTAACAACCATTGCCAAGCCCTCACAAGGAGTTTTTTTTTTTTTTCAGCTCTTGGCATTTTCTGTATACACATCTCTGAGAAGAGAAGGGGCAAAAAAAAAAAATATACGAATGTTGGGTACATGGCATGCCTGCTACGCATAGTTGATAGAGTGGAGAGTGAAGAAGAGGGGAACAGGAGAGCAAGAGGGGCGTTTTTGGGGGGTGTGAGAATGGCAGGAATATTGATTGCACTACCAAGTGCGGATGGGTACATCAATTTAATATCAAAGGTATACTTGTACATGCAGGCATGCCTCGTTCGTATTGTACATAGGCATTGAGCTGTGTTCGGTCTCCAGTTTTAGGCGCCCGCCTGTGAGAAGTAGAGCCATTAGCTGGGTATTACCATGTTGCCTGTTTGGTTCGGATTGGCACCGAACGAGGCCGCGTGTAAATACGCGGAAGGAGTACATATATGTGTGCGTATAGTAGTAGTACTCCGTAATATCTGTATGTATGTGTGGACTAGCATTGTGATGTGTGGATGACCCCCAAATAAATGGAGACATGTCTTATCTACTACGGAGTAGAAGAAAGCTTAGGACGGGTGGTGGCAATTGACAGGCTCGGGAGATGATTGCCGAGAGGCAAGAAATACATGACTATGGAAAGAGGAGAAAGAAAAAGGTGTGTTGGGCGCCGCTCCTTTCCAGGCAAATGGCACACGCATCAACCATCATGACGGCGTGCCCCGTGTGGGAAACCGGCCCACACACACGGAGTGTATGAGCATTGCTTTTATTTCCGTAGACCATGTAATGCATAGAGGGAAATGTATAAATAGTAAAAAAGAAGGCAGCATTAAGCGCCAGGGGAATATATCACGACGCTAGAGGCGCACAAAAAAAGGCGATCACCGACCTTGCCAGCCAGAGCTAGCGGCTCTCTTATGTCGATGTTCACTCAAGCGAAGAGGCAAGGGTCTGGGCCTTGTTCTCGGTTTTTCCCCCATTAGCCTCACAGCGGAAATGCTGCCCTTATGCTGATCAGCGGGTGCACCGATCCGAAGCTGCTTGGAGCGTTATTCTCCGCCTCTTTCCCATCGTCTCAACAGACCCGTACTTGGCCCCATCGGCCTCACTACGGCCGGTCTTATTCAGCTCTATCTATGCCCTTGAAGACGCGACGGCGGCCATATAGCTAGCATCGTCTCTTGTCTGGGGTATCCCAAGTGTGTTCGGGGATTATGGCGGGCGCGGCGCGTTTAAGACCCCTAGACGGCTAGCATTTATGATAATCTAAATACTACCTTGATAATATTTAGTGGTCACCCATCAATAGCCGATTTGAGTTTCCGGCCATCGTGAAAGGAATAGCGGCATAACCGTCTCGAAAGAACCTGGGGAAAGGGGGGGTGTGGTGCGTGGGAATGTTTCGGTGTCGTTTGACTGGTCTGTGCTGTGCTCAATATAGACTCATCGCCGTTGTGAACCAAGTCCTTTTGAACAAGAGAGGTGCTAGGGGTGTGCTTCGTACTCTGTAGTAGGTAAAGTAGCAGTAACATTATAAAACCACTGCCAAGACCATTTAATATTACGCCTGCGGTCGACAAGAGGAATGTGCCTCACGCAATGCCACTCAGACGTATACCATTGCTTGAGCTAGGCGATTTGAAGAATGGTAAAAAAAAAATTGTAGACAAACTCGCTCTACAAGTCAAGCCTTGATCACAACATCTCCGGCTAATGCGGACCGCCGTTGTTTGCCAGAGTAAGACGGCATAGATTATCCCAGTAACCAATGCCGTGATGCCGCGATGCCGATGCATCAGCGGGATCATCAGGCACGGGACGTTGAATAACGGCAGCCGGAACTGCAGGATAGCGTCTGAACCAGGACAAGATGCTTCCAAATACCAATGCCGACCCGATTCCGAGTCGTGTGCATTCGAAACAGCAACAGTTTGTGGCTGGATCGATTCCGCAATTGTGGCGTCTGCAGAACGTGGGTCCAAGACTTATGGAAGCGAGAGAAGAATGTGCCGCGTTTTTTGTAGCGCACACAGACTAGGCCACAGTGCACTGAAAAGACGCTTATCAGCATACAAACAAGAAGCTCTAGCCTTCTTCTAGTGGAAAGGATAGAACCAGCGAGGAAACAACGTTCCAAGGACGCCACCTGAATAGCCCATGTTAGCATTGGCCCAAATGGGTAAAAGCTATCAAAAACATATATAATCAGCGGCACAGAGTAACGAAATACATGGCGTTACAAAGATGCGCAGCGGCCCCATTTTTGAACCGTCTCATCATTTTTTGAAGGGGGTGTGGTGTGTCTCTCTCTTCTCCTCTCTCCTTTCGTTTCATTGCGCTCTTTGTTGAGGCGGTCCTCCAGAAGAAAGGTGCCCACCCAAGGTGCCAGGCCTCCCGGTCCGAAATAGCTAAGCATCCGCTCCTACATTTACATGCATCAACCTGGCAAAGGTTGGGTCCTCCGAGGTCCCCTCCCAAAGGGCTGAAAAAAAAAAAAAAGAAGAGCCCACCCAGCGGTTCCAGGCACTGGTTGGGCAGCGGGCCATCATGCGGTGGGTTTATGGCAGCGGAGCAGCGAAATAGCGAGTATCAAGTCTGAAGAAATTGGCCGAGGTTGACCGAGGCGTTTTCGGTGGCGGACCAAGGGGGAAGGACGGGAGAAGCGCGCTAGAAGGACTATCGAAGCTTTTTTTCCTCATTCCCACCCCGCTGTGGAGGAGGGGGGTGGCGTGAGACAATCTGAGGTTGCACAGAGCATGGCATGTACAAGGCCAAAGTACCGCTACAAAGCGCCCACCCCTCCCCCTCCCTTTTATGTAGAAATTTCCACGAGGAGACCCTGTTAGGCTGGTTTTGGTCTGGATGATGACATAGAAAAGAGGGCGGAGGGAAAAAGGGATAGCGCTGTGGCGAAACAGCAGAGAAGAGGAGAAAAATAGTGAGCAATCGAATGCCGGACAAAAGGCAGAAAAAAAGAGAGAGAAATCTCCGAGAGTGGGAAAAGGATATCAAAGCATGGGTAGGCACAAAGGCGACGAGCGAATGTTTGTTTTCCAGTCGGGCGGAGCTTGGCACGGATGGATGATCGTTGAGGGCACTACTCCGTACTCACGCTTGGAATCCGCAGCGGCCAATAGCTTCGATCACCAATGTTTCGCGACCATCAGCTCGCTACGGAGGAGTGAGGTAAAACTCCTCCATTCGGCTTCGGAAATGGAGAAATGTCGGTGCCTGCTGAAAGCTGAAGGGTTGCGACTCCATCGATACCCACCCACTGACTCCGTACCAGTGCCTTAGTTTGTGTGCAGCAACCCTCATCTGCGGAGAGAAGGACAAAGCACTAAACTGCATATCGTGGAACATGCATGCCCGTAGTGAATCAATGGTGGTGGTTGTCGACCCCCAACACCCCCTCTCATGCGTGCTCCGTACTCGTAATTAATATGAGGTTGGTGAATCCACTAAAAAGACGCATCGTGAGACTTGGGACACCAGTAGCCGCGACACCCCCAATTACATCACCCTACGTCTCTCCAAACACCACCGTAATAGGAAGAAGTATCTGATGGGCTCGTGCAAATAAGTGACCTTGTTAGGCATCTGGGCGTGGCGCTCAGACAAATAAATTATACATGAGCCTCTCGCCAACGTATTACTTCCATGTGCCCGGGAATCTCGACAGCGAGACGAGTCAGACGATCCAAACGAGCCGCCTGACCAATCCTTACCTCTCTGAGTGTTGCATCACAACATGGCATCAACAGAGTCAGACACTCACCGCGCTCGTTTGTGTATTCGTCCGCATCTCTGCTGTATGTGTCCTCCGTAGTGTAGTGGTTTTGCGGTGCGATGCATCGGCAGTTGAGAGCAACAGCTGTGGGTACGATGATCCCAGGGAGAAGGGAAGCTTTGCCTAGAGCGTGCGGTATCGTAACATCGGTCTTCTTTAGTGCCATCCCCATACATCCAGACCACTCATTATGTTTAGGAAACGGTGGGATACAGCCATCAAAACCTAGACTAGTCGACTAGATGCCTAGTGTCAGGTCGCTCAGGGGCTCTTGTGTCGATCAATACAAGCAGGTCTGCATACCCAGGCGGGAATCGCGCCTATGAGATGCTCTTGTAACTTCTCATATAACCATTGAGCGGGATACCGACGCGCCAGCGCGGAAATAGGCTACATTCGACAAGGTAATGGCAGCGGTGATGCTGAAAAGCGAGCAGGACTTGAGACAATGGGTGGCAGCACTACTAGTCATACCGACACGCACTATTGTCCAGGGCCTAGATGAGCTGCCTCCTGCCGTTGCCCACATAGGGCAAGCATTCTTTTGCCTTGGCAAATAAGGTGGCGTCTCGACATCACCACCCACTTGAAGCCATACTTTTGTAATCCCTCACACCTGCAAAGCACAATACTCATTCATCGGCGAGGACTCGGTGAGGAAACCTGTCAGTCCTGGACTCACATGCTCTGCTGCCGTGCTAATCCAGTGATATAGTTTCGCGCCATGTTACCCAAGCCAACAAACTGCTTCATCCACCATTTGCCAGTTCCCTGGAAGAGACCACGCCGAAATCCGGTTGATACGTAGCGCTAGGGATGCAAGAGGACCAGGTTCTCCGCATGTTGCGAGGAGCTTGCGATACGACGAAACAAAAATGCCACAAATGCGAAAGCAAGACATCGGCACTTAGGGGCGGCTGCGCAAATCAGCCATCAACCTTTTATTTAGGCTCGTTTCTTAGCATGCCACAAGAGCTAGCTGGCCTTGATGAGCTAAATTTGCCGTTGTACTTACGCAGCCTCGCTATGGACTGCATGGCTGGGGTGGGTTTGACCCAGACCACTTCTGCTTTGATGCTGGCTTTGGCGGCAGCGCAATAGAAATTGGGGGGTATGAAGCGAGAGGACAGAGTAGTGCAGCCGCTATTCCCAGACACACAGTCTTATTCCATGGCCAGCCGTGGCATCTCCAGGGTCGGTCAGTACTAAATGTTTAGTCGTGAAATCCCTTGCAGTCCCGAAAGAACATGTGAACGCTGCTGACACATTCCGGGGTCAATCCAGACGTCGAACGACAACCTCATTCCTCTATTTGGCTCATAATCCCGCAAATCGACTCCCAGACTCTTTTAAATCCCCGAACATCCAGAGGCGCTGCAATTCAACACCAACGATCGATCGATGCGAGAGTCTCATGGCAAAAATCGGACCTCGGATTTGGGTAACGCCCCACGCAGATCACTGATTACATGTGGGACTGGTCGTTGGTGACCATAATAGTATATGATGCCGCTAATAGCAGGCAAAAGCCGGCAGGAACCTATGCAGGCCAAGCCGCTCTTCTCTGGCGCTAACAGGCGCGTGAGAGCTCCAGCCGAGTTCAACTTGAAGGGAGTCTCTGCTCCTTCAAAGAAACGAGACTTTGTGTCGTAACAATTGCCGCAAATAGTCTTAGTAAACAGCCAGCAGGCGCTGGTGAGATCCCCTGTCGAGACGTCATCGATACTGCCATTCAGCCGCACGGAACCAACAGAAAAAGGAATAAGGCAACGGTTGTCGATTTAGCCCATTGAATATCTCCGACAGGCAGGTCCCCTAGTTGGGAGGCGGCGAAGGTAGCATTGAGCGCGGGATCTCCAGGATCCCACGTAAGATCACACATCTTCCAGCCTTACTGGCCCCCACAAGCCCCTGCCCAGCGCCTTTGGCTAACCATGCAGGCAGTCTAATACTAATCCCAGGCCGCCCATATTTATCAGCGATTTGTCTTGACTGGCAAAGCATGGCGGAGCGGGAGCGAGCGAACGAAGCCGTCGCAATAGGGTACTAAGCTTCCCCCTCTCAGCCCCCGTGTTGCGGCTGAAGGACGCATTAGGCCAGCGACATGAACAGGGCATTCTCTTGACGAATTACCAGTTGTGGTGACATTGCGCGCGCCGCAGCCGAATAGGGATTGCCTGGCTGACTGTTGGAAAGAACGTGGTCGCAGTCATTTTCGACTAGGAAAAGCATTCCAACCCATACAGGGGAGCGTTGTCTCGAGTTGAACCCGCTCGCTAAATTCCCACTGTACTCTGGTCGCAGCGATGTTATAAGCAGGGCCGGGGTGAAGTGACGACAGACGACTCATCCTAATCAGACGGCGACGTCAAGCACACCTCTCAGCTGCACAAAGTATACTCCCAATACCATGCGTGGCACGGACGTAGATGGTAGTGTTCAAGCGGTATACTACCTAGTATTCGCATGCAGAAAACCTGGCCTATGTGCAAGGACCCCAAGGGCCCTGAATGTCAAGCTGACTGGGAGTGCGAATAGCACTACCATACACGGAGCGTGCCGCAATCCGTAACGGCAGGGAATTATGCTGGGTGACAATGCTTTGTAGAAGTGCCGTTATCCGGCTCAAACGCCGTGTCTATGCTGTCCTTGCTGAGCGATAAGTCGTCGACTCTTTGTTCAGAAAGAATTGTCTACTAATGGCGGCAAGGCACTGTGGGTGTATATACTTGTACTATTAGCGTCATCTCTCAACACCAACAAGCCGATCGTGACATGTGCCCACCCGTTCCCGCGTGGAACAGACTGTTCCGACAACCGGGTTCAGATCCACCAAGATCGTCCTTTGATGAACAGCGCTTAGATTGATAGACTGATGGTGGAGTCTCGTCGAGATATCCGTTTCCGTAGACGTCGATACGGCATTTATCCGAGGCCAGCGGAACGTCTAGGCAACGTTACGGGAACAGGACATTCTCGCATTCTAGGCATCTCTCGGGGAGTATCGCCTATAGCTCACCGAGCAAAGCTGGCCGAGCCCTCTGCCCCGCGTCAGCTGGTGTTTTGTCTGCGGAGTCTGATCCCCAATCCCTCCCCCATTATTGGGTGGGCTCGCTGAAGGTAGCTGTTAGCAACGGTCACCGATTGGTTGAAGTTTAGCCACAGCTTCGGTAAAACCTTGGGTATTCGGCTATATTAAGGATATAATGCGGCTAAATACCCTGGCTCGACGCCAATGGCGGGGAACTTCGCGGGGAAACTCGTCCAATAAAGCATCCTCGTGATGAGAAAGTCGCTGCACCTCCGCGTAAAGATGGCGCAGCATCGGAGAATCCTACTGTTGTCTCTATAGAGATGATACCGCTAAGCAGGCAGAGTAAGCCCGTTAGCGGAAATAGCAGCTATCCGTTGCTGGGATCTGGGTTGGTTCTTTTACGTTTCTCCGAAGTTCTCACGATTAACCATGGTTAATATGGCAAGCTCATTCTTTCATACGCTCCCTGGCTCTGGCGCTCTGGCCGACGGGTATATAAGTTCCCTAGTCTATTCCTTGTGTTGGATCTCTTTCGTGAAACTCTTTATTTTCTCTCTCTCTTGTGCCTCAGGAGTTTGATTCCATCTTACACTTTCCTTGTCTCTTGTTGTATACACAGCTCTTACCCTAGAGTCTTTGAAACATTGTTGATAGGAACATCTATCTGTGATTTATATAAAGTCGAATACCGCTATACCCTGCAAAATATATCAAGGATATTCCTCATAAACAATACACGCTCATATAATCCAAATTTTCTTCAAGTCACAATATTCCCAGTCATGGCTGATATTGATGTCGAAGCCGTGTTGAAAAAGCTGACATTGGCGGAAAAGGTCGAACTGCTGGCAGGTGAGTTATATAACATGTCATTTTTTTTTTCCCTTTTCCCCCTACACACTAAAAGTCATTATCGAGACTTGGTCGACTGTTGAATGATGACTGACTTGCTACACAAGGAATCGATTTCTGGCATACAAAACCTCTCCCCAAGCATGGCGTTCCGTCACTTCGCTTCACAGATGGCCCCAACGGTGTAAGAGGGACCAAGTTCTTTGATGGCGTCCCTGCGGCCTGCTTTCCATGCGGCACTTCACTTGGTTCCACCTTCAACCAATCGCTGCTCGAAGAGGCAGGTAAAATGATGGGCAAAGAGGCCATCGCCAAGAGTGCGCATGTGATCCTCGGCCCGACTATCAATATGCAACGCTCCCCTCTTGGGGGACGAGGGTTCGAGTCTATTGGTGAAGACCCGTTCCTAGCAGGGCTTGGTGCGGCGGCTATCGTCCGCGGTATCCAGAGTACCGGTGTTCAGGCCACCATCAAGCATTTCCTGTGCAATGATCAAGAAGACAAGCGCATGACGGTGCAGAGCATAGTCACGGAGCGGGCACTCCGGGAGATTTACGCGCTTCCATTCCAGATTGCTGTTCGAGACTCCCAGCCAGGAGCGTTTATGACGGCGTACAATGGCATCAATGGCGTGCCATGCAGCGAGAATCCGAAATATCTCGACGAGATGCTTCGCAAGGAATGGGGGTGGGATGGCCTCGTCATGAGCGACTGGTATGGCACATACAGCACCACCAACGCCGTTGTGGCCGGACTCAACCTTGAGATGCCCGGTCCCCCGCGGTTTAGAGGTGAAACGCTAAAGTTCAACGTCTCCAACGGAAAGCCCTTTGTCCACGTCATTGATCAGCGGGCCAGGGAGGTGCTGCAGTTTGTCAAGAAGTGTGCTGCGTCTGGGGTTGCCGAGAATGGGCCTGAGACGACGGCTAACAATACTCCCGAGACAGCAGCTCTACTCAGAAAGATTGGAAACGAAGGCATTGTCCTGCTGAAGAACGACAACAACGTGTTGCCCTTGAAGAAGAACAAGAAGACGCTGATCCTGGGCCCTAACGCAAAGCAGGCAACATATCATGGTGGAGGTTCCGCGGCTCTCAAGGCCTACTATGCCGTCACTCCTTTTGATGGCATCAGCAAGCAGCTCACCACGTCGCCTTCATACACCGTCGGTGCCTATACACATCGCTTCCTCCCCGTCCTTGGAGAGCAGTGCACGACACCAGAGGGAGCTTTAGGTATGCGCTGGAGGGTCTTCAACCAGCCTCCTGGCACCGCCGGCCGCCAGCACATCGACGAGCTCTTCTTCACCAAGACAGAGATGCACTTGGTAGACTACTACAACCCCAAGGCAGCAGACGTATGGTATGCGGACATGGAGGGCACGTACACCCCCGACGAGGACTGCACATATGAGATTGGCCTTGTCGTTTGCGGCACTGCCAAGGCCTACGTGGACGATAAGCTCATCGTGGACAACGCAACTCATCAGGTCGCCGGCGACGCATTCTTCGGATCCGCCACACGCGAAGAGACGGGCCGTGTCAACCTCGTCAAGGGAAAGAGCTACAAGTTCAAGATTGAGTTCGGGTCAGCCCCCACATACACTCTCAAGGGCGACACCATCGTCCCCGGCCACGGATCACTCCGCGTCGGCGGCTGCAAAGTCATCGACGACCAGGCCGAGATCAAGAAATCCGTCGCGCTAGCCAAGGAGCACGACCAGGTCATCATCTGCGCGGGCCTCAACGCAGACTGGGAGACCGAGGGCGCGGACCGAGCCAGCATGAAGCTTCCAGGCGTCCTGGATCAGCTCATCGCCGAAGTCGCGACCGCCAACCCCAACACGGTCGTCGTCATGCAGACCGGCACGCCCGAGGAGATGCCCTGGCTAGACAAGACGCCCGCCGTCGTCCAGGCCTGGTACGGAGGCAACGAGACCGGCAACTCCATCGCCGACGTCATCTTTGGAGACTACAACCCCTCGGGCAAGCTGCCACTCAGCTTCCCCAAGCGCCTCCAGGACGTGCCCGCCTTCTTGAACTTCCGCACCGAGGCCGGCCGCACGCTGTACGGCGAGGACGTCTACGTCGGATACCGATACTACGAGTTCGCCGACAAGGACGTCAACTTCCCCTTTGGCCACGGCCTCTCCTACACCACATTCTCCTTCTCCGGCCTCTCCGTCTCCCACAAGGACGGCAAGCTCAGCGTATCTTTCTCCGTGAAGAATACTGGTTCCATCCCCGGCGCACAGGTCGCTCAGCTGTACGTCCGCCCCCTCCAGCCCGCCAAAATCAACCGTCCGGTCAAGGAGCTCAAGGGCTTCGCAAAGGTCGAGCTCCAGCCCGGCAAGTCAAAGACGGTGACGATTGAGGAGCTGGAGAAGTACACGGCGGCGTATTTCGACGAGGAGCGAAACCAGTGGTGCGTCGAGAAGGGCCACTACGAAATCATCGTCAGCGACAGCAGTGCCGTGAAGGAGGGCGCGGCGCTGAAAGGATCGTTCAAGGTAGAGGAGACGTACTGGTGGTCTGGAATCTGAGAGTACCTATAGACATTAGTAATTCGCTGTTGATATTTACTAAATCTAGTTAATTGTACAATGAAATTATATAGTTGATATGAATGTGGTGATGGCTCTTTATTTTTTAAACTAAACAAGAATCCTGCGTGAGGGGAGCTTCTCAATGTCTCTCAAATTGTCTAATTAGAAGATTCGTAGTGCATTAAACTAAACATCAAGAATCAAGGATACATTTGCCGCTCAACGGATTCCCCCAAGGCAGCCAAGCTACCGCAACTTTGTTCCTCCCAATGAACCTAGCAGCGAAATCCTTCATCCATAGAAAAGCTCCCTCTCATCACCTTAACGTGGTAGTTTGCACATACTCTGTCCAACGTATCGTCGTATATAAGTCAGAAAGCACCCATAGCCTCATCTTTGTAAAGACCCAAACAACAATCCCGAGCACCTTTTCAGCGCACTGCTTTCCAAGACTCCACCACGGCTCGATTATCAGGAACAGAGAGTCCAGTGTTCCATCCACGCGGTGGTGGTGGGCTCCGCTGCCATATCAACTTGCATGCCGTGCATCTCCTAAGCTCCGACACACATGGCAGTGGAGCTCAACGGTGTGCAGATTACCGCGTTGAATCCATTCAAAGCTCAGCCCCAAGTAGTCGTCGAGCGTCAGAATGTCGCGTGCTGTTTGAAAACCCCTGGCCGAAGCAGTGACATGCTCCAGATAGTATCTTGCAGGGTATACGCGTATCCGGCAGCTCTTCTCGTCACGGAAATCCCCCTCTCCGATCCCTGATTTTTCCGCTTAGTGCGTCTCAGCATACTCCGTACCCATGCCTGATATAGTACCCAAATACGCCATTGCGCTCCCTCCCCCGCGGAGAAAGCACAAGCTCAATTCCGCCTCAGTCAATCAGCTCGTGGTCTTCGTTACACCGTACATTGGCAACCACCTC
This sequence comes from Trichoderma brevicompactum, assembly GCA_003012085.1. NCBI lineage: Eukaryota > Fungi > Ascomycota > Sordariomycetes > Hypocreales > Hypocreaceae > Trichoderma > Trichoderma brevicompactum. Next base: position 1,826 of record PXNZ01000265.1, on the reverse strand, counting down.
CGGGATGCTAGCCTCCCGTAGAATAAACCCGTGCTTCTCAACGATGACTTCTCCTCCAAGAGGCCCCCTCTCGTACACCATGGCGCCTTCCTGGTATTCTCCCCTTAGCCACCGCTGGAGACCCAAGGCCGTGTCTGCCGCATTGATGGCGACATGCCAGTTTTCTAATCCGATAGTCATCCAGCCAACTACGGATAAAGTCTTGATGAATCGTGCTGGAGGTGAATTGTGGCAGCTTGGCACAGCTGCTGCCATGACCCAGATGAATACGCCAACGGCCGTCTTCCAATACGGCACTGTGACCTCCCAGACCAGCTCCCAAAGCTTAAGGAAATCCGTCTCGCTTAGAATCTCAGAGGTGGGCACGCGAGCAATGATGGCGCGGTAGTAAACCGAAGCCGTCACGCGGATGCAGCGATACATGGCGTCGTTCTTCGTCCTGGCCAGCCGGGCACTCGCAGTCTCTTCCACCGGAGCTGGCGGCGAGCCGTTGGAAGATGCGGCATCGTTACTCCTTGGCGAAGATGCGTCGTAGTCGGAGCTGCTTGCCGGGGACATTCCTGCTCCCTCGTAGCCCGTAGTCTCCCACATGCAGTCATCCCCCTCTTCGGCTGGACGGCCCATCGCCTCGTCCTCTTCGTGGAGCGGGATGTTCTCGGGCATCCGATCCAGCTTGTCTAGCGCCCACATAGCCGCATCCGTCACCTTCTGCAAGTCTTCCGCGGTTGGTGATGGGGGCAGGGATTGAACGGTCTGTATTACGAATCTTACGTCGTCCAGGATCTGGGCGGAGCTTCGATGAAGCTTCAAGGCCGATCCTGGGTCGACAAAGTGCGGCCATCCAGACAAGAAGGGGGAGTTGAAGGCAGTTTGATAGGGCACCATGAAATCATCGTGAAATTCAAAAGTAGGTTGACCGTAGATGTCAGGGTCGATGTCGTGAGCAATGGCAATGGCGATATCGTGACTGGAAACGATTTGATTTGAATGATTAGCAAGATTTACATCAAAGCCGCCCAGCGGCTGCAGTAGTGGTGGGAAAAAAAGAAGGGCGGATACAAGATGAAGGTGTGTGTTGGCCCGTAGCACTGCGGCAGGCTATATCCGTTCAAGGCCAAGGGGTGGGGGTGCAAGGGGATTGTGACGCACTGAAGGGGCCACGAAGGAAAGGGTTTTTTGATAACTAGCACTTACATGAGCACAGTTTTCGCCAGGAAACCGCCCATCCCTAGGTCCTGGAGACCGCCCCTCATTCTAATCATGGTCTTGAGGCCCGCCATGTGGGCGCGCAGCTCTTCCGTGGTCCCCCAGTACCACGAATCCATGACCATCTGGGCAGCTCCCATGATGGCGGCATCGCCAGTCTGCGTTCTAGCCGAGCTCAGGTGCTCGTTTAACATACGGTGGACCACGCCCTTGTAGGCCCAAGCAAGCATCTTGGGCACTCGGCCGGTCTCCTTGAGGAAGCATACTGCCGTATAGAGGACTATCTGAAGAAGAAGAGGATCTTTGATGGAAAGCGGAACCCAGTGTTTCATAAAGCGGCTCTCAGGGTCAGGGTTCCCGTCTATTGAGGCCTTGAAGCGTGACAAGAGCTGGAGATCTGCGGGAGGAGATTCATGTTAGTCGAGTTCGTTACCTTTGCTCCTACTCAACCCCAAGCCGTTTGCTCTCTCTTAGCTCTTTGAATATGCAGGATTCTAAACGATAGTACTAGCGGTACTACTCAAATGGGAAATGAAGGTCGGCTGTCTACATGCACACACATGCATGCATAATTACGGCAATAGGAAAGAAAGGAGGGGGGAAGGTGGAGGGGAGGGGAG
>PXNZ01000264.1:2179-97955 GCA_003012085.1 Trichoderma brevicompactum | reverse complement strand
CCCCCCCCCCCCCCCCCCTTCTCTCTCTCTCTTTCTCCCTCTCGGTATAAAAACTATAATAAAATCTCTAGGCTCAATTTATAGAAAATATCATTCTTCACTAACATGTTTTATAAATGTTGCATACCATGCTCCAGACGACTGATCAGCCCAAGGACCCAAAGTAACCATTTCCTCCCCAAATATCGGGGATCTAACATAGTCTTCGTGAATCTAAATCATGTTAATAAAATCTCCAAAGATAGAAGCTAGGATATCGAACCTCAGCGCTCTCCCAACCAAGGACATAAATAACAAGCCGCCGATCAGCCAATTCCAATAAGGGAGCAGCAGTCTCCGAGTTGGTGATAGGATCTCCGCTCACTTCGTTGGTGTTGGCACAATACCCCCAATCGCCCCCAACGAATCCTTGGACTCTAAAGCAGTCGGTATATGACTTCTCAACAGAGAGATCGAAGGCCTCGTCGCCCAACGGCGAGGCCTGTGCAAGTCGCATTATGGCCTGTGAAAAATACGTCAGCAGTCAGGATTTTGATTCCGTTAGCAGCCAACTGCCAGATTAGCTTACAAATTCGCAAACAGGCGATTGCATAGCTGTTTCATATTTTGGCCATTGGCTATCCTGTATATCTAGCTGTAGATAGGTTGCTTTGCCGTCCTTGTATAGGCTGTGAAAGTCATTAAGTAAGATTTGTTGGTCGATGGGGCTGCTAGAATTCGGCCATCCTGATGTCAATAGTTAGCAAAGTCATCTCATACAGCTTCAGTCATGCTGCTTCCCAATGACCCATGTTATTTCATGGCGCTGCTTGGGAATGGGTGTCGTCTTGGTCGCCACAGAGTAACCAAAGTATTGTTGTACAACACCTCGCTGCTTTGCTGTTTTTCGCAAGTCCGAGAAGTTAGATTTAGCAATACTTTGCGTATCAGGAAGGGTAAATCTTATAATTTGAAGCTGCATTTTTACGCTTGATGTTTGTGATGTTTGTGATGTTTATGGCAACCGTTAAAGTAAAGTAAGAATCACCGGTACATGTTACGATCTGGTCCGCCGTAACAGCTATTTCCTTTATATCTATTTGGTCTGCCAAGTTGCGGATTAACAGCCCAATCTTTTGCCTAGGAAGTGACGCGTTCGGATTGACAGGTTCGTAACAGTGCAGTTATCTCGGCACATGTTGAATTAGTCAAGTGCGGAGTTCCGCAGCAAAATCCGCAACTGTTGTCCTCTGTAGGTAACTTACTTTAAGGTTGGGTAAAGATATAGTAATAATAGCTTGGCATAATCCTTAATTATATACTAACTATATTAATGATTACTGATCATTAGCTTATGAATTTGTGAAGATATAGTGAGGATAGTTTAACATTATAATTGGTTATATAGCAAATATCTTATAATAACTACTCCGATGTGTTTTATTGAACAATTAAGAAATGCACATTTGGACTCGCACCATAGCTTACACTCAAACCAACTGGACATTAACCAGCCCTGCCGTTGACTATCAAAACCACTTCACGAAAACAAGTCAAGGAACCGTTTGATAATCTAGCTGCTATCGGAGCATTGTTTCCTCCGGCGGGTTCAATCCCATTGTCGACCTGGCAAGATATTTGCCCCGAAAGAAAATTTCCAAGAAAATTTCTAAGAAAAATATATAAAGCAAAACGTTTTGCATTAATTGCGAATCAGGCCAACTATATCTGGATCCTCGTATGCCACATTACCCTCGCTTACGTCGGGATAAATGTCGAATCTTCTCTGCGTATTCAGTGGTATGTTTCTGCGCGTTTCCGTAATCTTGTCCTCGGTTAATTCGCTTTCAATAATAGCTTCTCCCTCCTGAGCCTCCGCCAAGACGCCGGCCATTGGGTCGAGAATCATGCTGTGGCCCCATGCATGGTATGAAGAGTCCAGGTTGCGTGCAGGGCTGCACATTCCTAGGTAGATTTGGTTATCAACGGCTCGTGCTTGGGCCAATAGTTTCCAGTGCAGAGCTCCTGTAATAAGGTTAAATGCTCCGGGGTAGATCAGGGCAAAGGCTCCCTTCCGAGCTGCAATGGTAGCGAGCTCGGGGAACCGGACATCGTAGCAAATTCCAACAGCAATTTTCCCATATTCGGGCAAGTCAACTAGAGTGATCTTGTTGCCCGGGCTGAGAACATCTGATTCCCGAAAGGTAATTTTACCCGGAATATCGATATCAAATAGGTGCATCTTGCGATGGATCGATAGCAATGCGCCATCAGGCCCGAATATAAGACAAGTGTTGTAGTGCTTCTTCGTAGAAGGGTTCAGCTCAGGAATCGAGCCTCCAACCAGGTAAACCTTATTCTCTGCTGCCATTGCAGACAAAGCATAATATGAGGGAGCTTGTTCCTTCACCGGCGGTAAAGGCAGCAGCGTCTCCGCATACTTGGGAAAAAAGTCGGTGCCATAAGGCGAATTGAAGCATTCTGGAAGAATAACGATTTTGGATCCTCCCGAGGCGGCCTTTGCCACTTGCGAGGCAGCATGCTTCAGATTTGCAGCCTTGTCAGATCCAGATAGAAGCTGTACAAGAGCAATCTTGACAGGCTTCTTCAGAATTGTGCGCGGAACAGATGCCATTTTAATGAGCTAGAGATCTGGGGAGGTGGTGGGTGATGTGAAGGAAAACAATCCAGATCTAGATCGTGAGCCTTACGTTGAATAGCAATGAAATTCTATTAGCTCATGACTATCCCGATTATGTAAATTACAATCAATCAGCTCCAAAATATTTACCCATGTGATGCTAAGAATACAGCAGCCAAAATATGAATCATGCCACTTTGATGATGCTTTTCGGCTTTTCGGCTTTTTCCACTCATCATGTTCCCCATCTATGGCCCCGTAGCGAATTCTAGTGCTGAATATTGCTCCATACATAGGCTTCAATAGCGTTCAATACCAGCGTCGGCTTAATCGCTCATTTACCGACAGCGGCGGTTCCACTCCGCTTCTCCTCATATCTGTGATAAAAGGTGGCTGTCGATGCTTCACTAAGAGTCAACAGGTTGAAGAACTGTCCACGCGATCACATGGTTTACTATTCAACATTTGCAATTGCGCTCCTACGACAATGCAGATAACGTCACGCCCATAAAAAAAACAGCACTTCCAGAATGGAACAATTCGAATTCCACGATCCAACAACACGGTCTGCCTGGCGGCAGTGCTCACCTGGCATTGAAGAATTGGTCTTGAATGAGGACAAAGCAACTGGTCGAAAAACGCTACTCCAGCGATGGCAACCTGGCGCAGCAAATCCAGCATCAAGTCCCTTTGTGCACACGTTTGCTGAGGAGATCTATATTGTCGAGGGCGATTTAACGGATAAGACGCTGGCTCAGACATTTTACAAGGGCATGTATGCATACCGCAACCCGGGCATGGAACACGGCCCATGGTCTTCGGAGCTCGGATGCTTAATGTTTGTTACTTGCGCTCCGGTGGATAGTCGATGATAAGGAGTTACAACAGACGGAAGATATGGCAAGGGTTCAATGTTAGTGAATGGATGGATTTTAGATCTGTGTGTCTGCAGGGGCTCCATTTTCCATTATCGGAAATGGTATCGCGGAATAATATTCCACGTATGATCAAGCTCTGCGTCGTAAATGCAAAAAGCAAGGAAATCCCTAAATAATATTCAATTCCTCGCTTAACACTTCCTCTCCTTTTTTTCTCGCCAATATTTCGTAATCGTATGTCAATAATCGCTATTTTCAGCCCAGCAATTGCTATTGAGCGATTGCTGTCTGCCGTGGTATCCTGTGGCGAAGCTAAGCGGGCGCTCCTTGGAGCCAACCCTTTCTCCGCGCTCGCGTTTCTTTCTCCATAAAGACCTGCGGAGGCGTGGAATGGCGTTGAAATCCCCAACGCCCTGACTTGTTAAATTCTCAGCTGGTGATTTGACGACCTCTTCCGGGCTATTCCTAAGAACCGGGGTTTCCCCAGATCCCCCAGAAAACCCCAGATTTAGAAAGTCACCTTAGTCATAGACTAATATATCGGCAAATTCCCCTTCAATATACTGCCTCTCACCTTCCTCCCCCCCTTCGAACTTTCTAATTGCCGACAACTTTTTCCATCTTCTGACCTCGGAGCCGGAACCCCGTGTGTATGTGGAGAAACTCCGAGATGTCGGACGCTTTGGTGGCTCAACCGAGAAAGCCGGCGAGCAGAGGCAGCAGACGAGGCCGGAAACCCACATCGTGTACGCAGTGTCACCTGAGGAAGCAGAAATGCGATCGGAACCAGCCATGCAATCGCTGCTTACAGCGTGGAGTTGCTCATTTGTGCGGTGAATCGACGACCAATGGAGTCTCTAAGGCTTCTGAGACTCCGCAGGTGGTTGCCATCGCTCAGCCATACCCTTCTCCAAGGCCGAGAAGGGTGATACAGGCGCCCATGAGTCCTCGTTTGGGTTCCTTGTTCGCCAATAGGGGTTCCCGAGCCTTTTACGGCTCTTCATATTTTGGTCACCAGGTAGCGGCTAGAATACTAAGCGAAGAGGGTCAAGACCTGCCGGCAGGATTAGCTCGAGGTCGAGACACGTTGCAGTCTTTTCGGGATGAATCCAGCTCTTTCGCCCAAGTTTGGGATCTTCTTGGCCTATTACCTCGTCAGAAGTCGACAGTTGATCGTCTGGTGAACATATTTCTAGCAGAAGTGAATTGGTCCTTGGATGCAGTTCATGAGGCGACTTTTAGGAGCAGCTATGATGAGTTCTGGGGGAGACGGTTTGGTTTCGACGACTTGGCCAATGTTGATCTCCGCTGGCTGGGACTTTTGTTTATCATACTGGCATTCGGAGTCTTGCTTGATACTCCGCCGCGATTAACACCAGATGTGCAGCGAGAGCGAGAGGAGGCATCTCTCCGGTTCTACGTATGTATCACCTCTCAAGTCCAATGAATAGGGTTATATGAAGCAGCTGACAAGAACTCGCGTAGTGGGCTGCTAGGAGAGCAATTGTTATTGCTCCATCGTTTTATGGAGAGAGCACGGACATTGTGCGAGCAGGGCTTCTCGTGACTCGTTATCTCCTTTATACTCGACGCGTTTCGGAATCATGGTTGACTATCGGTTTTGCATCACGAATGGGTCAAGCCCAAGGAATGCATGTAAGGGATTTGTTATTTCAACGTATGGAATTACATAAAAAGTACTGACACCCTTTAGGTTGACGGTGAAAGATGGCGCATGACGCGTAAAGGCACAGAACAACGGAGGAGACTTTGGAGCCATATATATGCCATCGATCGCATGATATCTCTCGCACTGGGACGACCATATGCCATCAACGACGAATTTTGTTTAACGCACGAGGCCGAAAATGTGTGGTTGGATGATTTGGGGGAAGAAGAAGCTGCTCGTGTTGTTCCGCAGCCGCTCAGCCTTCCGACTCCTAGTGTGTTGTCATTCCTACTTTATCGACTTGCAAAAGTTATTGGAAAAATCCAAGAAAAATGCTTTGGCTTGGAAAGAGCTAGCTATGAAGCTGTCCTTCAGCTTGATGCAGACTTGGTCATGTGGAGTGAACAGCTACCACCATATTTTCGCCTAGATAACCCCGACACCGCAGGAGATGATAGTCTTCCCTTTCTTCCATGGCATCGATTATATCTACACACATCGTTTCACTTTGCCAGAATCATCTTACATCGACCATTTTTACTTCGAGAATCAATTACCGATCGATTTCGATCCAGCCACGAGGCATGCATGTCATCGGCTTTGGCGGATTTGAAAATAAGGCTACGCACAATGAATAATACGACTGCGGACAATTTACGGTGGGCTTTTGGTGCTCATAACCTGTTTAATAGTGCCATGATACTAGGAATCATCGCTGTTAAAAATCCTCATTCGGCACAAGCTGGCGCTATCTTGGAAGATCTGGAGGCATACTGTGAGAATCTTCATCAAGATCCCTGGCTCAACGAATTTGGCATGGCTGAGCTGAAGGTAATTGAACTTTGCATTACAAAAGCCAGAGATTCTAGATGCACGTCCATGAGTGCTTACGCAACAGGCTCTCCGCCTGAGCCGGTAAGTACTAGGGCCAATCCTGTAGATAGCTCTGGACGAATGCGCCCTTCAGACTTGGAGTCTCCAGCCATGTCCTCAGACATGAGCTCTATATATTGGCCAACTGTTTGGGAGGATAGCCAGTTTTCTTTCCCTGGTGCGGCGGACTTTAGTACATGGGAGCAGATGATATCAGATATCGCGGAAGATAGCTATATTGGCCAATAGCGCCTCCATAGACATGCTATCTTAATTTTCTCATACGACTCTATACGTCGAGGGTTATGCTAAATTGCCCCCAATAATCCTATTAATTTTATGCTCCATGTTTGATACTAGTATATGACTCCTCAAATTCTTGCTTCAATGAGCTGTCCGGTGTGTTGAGATGGTTTAAATGCGATCGGATTTGTCAGCGACCCAAGACCATGACTGATCGTTACAAAGAGCTCGTCCCCCTCGACGAGCCGAACTGGTGGATTTCGACTGATACCGATTCCACAGGGGGTCCCGGTCAGGATGATAGTGCCTTTCTGCAATGTACAGCCCTGCGTCTAGTTGTAAGCAAGGTTACCGAGTAGCAGTTGCAATGCTCTTGGCTTCAACTCTTACCTGAGAGAGAAATGAGACAATCTTGGGGACTGTGAAAATCATGTCACTCGCCTCCCCCTGCTGCATCACTTGTCCGTTGAGAACAGTCCGAAGCTTTAGAACCGACGGGTCAGGAATCACCCTAGACGAAACTAGCACTGGTCCGATTGGTGCAAATCCATCGAAGCCCTTGCCGCGATCCCACTGCGAGACTTCGTTTTGGTGTGTCCGTGCGGTGACATCGTTGGCCGTCATGTAACCTAGCACATATTCCATGGCATGATCTTCGGAGACGTCTTTGCACGTCTTTCCGATGACAACTGCGAGTTCCACTTCGTAGTCCAAGTGGCAGTCATGAAGGTCTGCGCAGTGAGGGGCGATGATGTGGCCAGACGGGTGGTTGATTGTCTCGGTTGCTTTGAGAAACATTGTCGGGGTTTTAGGAATTGACAGCTTCATTTCCGCCTATCATAATGATTCAGAGCTTGTAATTCATAATTTTCTACGATGTTGAGATATGACTTACGGCGTGCTCGCGGTAATTGAGTCCAATGCATCGTATTGTACCCGCTTCCTCTGGTCTAAGTGGTGCTAACACCTATTATTCCGTTAACAAGCTGGTTCGCGCCACGGCAGTTGTAGCTTCTGCTGCGGCTAACCCTTTTGACCTGTACTATATCTCCCGATAGGGCTGCCGAGAGGTCCAGGGCTGACTCGGTTTGAACAATTCTAGCATATACGTCTTCGCCACGGTGTAAGGCAATTCCGACTAAGAAACCCTGTCAGCTTTGCAGCGCATGCTTGCACTACCCAATGCTTTGGAATCATAGTGTAATGTATCGTACCATCAAGATTATCGTCTATAGGTTCACCGTATCTCTGTTGACCATTGATATCTTCAAATCGTATCAATCTATTCCAGACCTAGTTACAAACAATCAGCCCAGATAAAACTCGGTTAATAATAACGGAAATAGAAGCAGGGGCCAGGGTCTTGAAAGGCAATACGTACAGGCTGGTTATCTAGCAGTATTGGAGTCATCGTCTAAGCCAACCGATCTATGCAAAAAAGAAAGCTGCTGCTGCACTCTTGAACCAAGACATCAAGCCACAAAACTAGGGCTACTCCATGGCGGCGCTCCTTATCTGTATATAAAAGCTTCTCCTTTTCTTTTTCCCACACCTGTGCATGCATTGGAAGCATCTTTTCGGGTTTTGCGTATCTTGGGGCATCGGTAAATGTTACCCATAGAGTTGGCCTTAGCGTAGGCCAGCTGGCTGCAGCCATCGGCAAATTGAAGTCTAGCTATCGGTAAAATCGGGAAATACATATCAGCCCTACTCGTGATAGCATCTCTTGTGATAACGACAACAAGCATTCAAAAGACCTTGTAAGTCCTCTCAAATTCTACAAATACGAATGGAGTTGTTCAGGGAAGTCACATATTCACATTTCAACTAACGACTTCAGCTCCTCACCCACAATGGATGAAAAGAAGATTGCAACTCCCACGTCTGACCGGTCAGAACGTGCCTCTGTCAACAACACTTCTCATCATGAGGGAATCATAGAGATCCCGATCGAGAGGGAGACAGTAAAGAGGAGGCTTAAATCACGTCATATGCAGTTCTATGCTATTGGTGGTACCATTGGCACGGGTCTATTCGTGGGTATTGGTGGTGGTCTTGCTCAAGCGGGTCCGCTGTCTCTCCTATTGGGTTACAGTATTACTAGTGTCTTCATATTCTCTATGGTGAGTTGTATCTACGATACGTTTAGTGTTTCGCTCGGACTTTACATGGATGTAATCTTTGGATTACGGCAGCGTTGACTTACACGATCAAACAGATGCGATGTCTCGGAGAGATGACAACATGGATACCTCTCCCTGGAGCTACACCGAGATTTTGTTCCCGTTTCGTTGATGACGCGTTGGGATTCGCTGTTGGTTGGAACCAGTGGTATAATTGTGCGATCACGGTCTGTGCAGAGATATCGGCTGCGGCTGCAGTTATCCAATTTTGGAATGATACGATTTCGGTAAGTTTCAACAATAACCTGTCCTATGTTTTCTTGCAGTTACTCCAAGTGAAGAGTGAAGAGGAGAAAAAAAGGCTAATGAGACCAATAGCCTGCTGTGTGGATATCCATCATCATTGTTCTCATTTTTATATTCAATCTCATCGACGTGGGGATATTCGGAGAAGTCGAATTCGTATTTTCTTGCATCAAGATTGTGGCTTTGGTTGGCCTTCTCATCCTATCCCTTGTGATAGATCTGGGAGGTGGCCCTACTCACGATCGACTTGGATTCAGGTAAGAGTTTCCTGTCCACAAGATATTCTCTTCTCTTGGATAGTTAAAATGAAGTGACTAACAAGTCTATTTGGTACAGATACTGGAAGAATCCTGGTGCTATGGTAGAATATATCGTCAGTGGCGACACCGGACGCTTTCTAGGACTTTTCAATGCCATTATCAATGCAGGTTTCGCTTTTGCCGGTATCGAGATGATCGCTGTCGCTGCGGGAGAGACGGAGAACCCAAGGCATAACATCCCCAAGGCAGTGAACCGTCTCTTCTGGCGTATTCTGTTCTTCTATGTCCTTGGCGCTCTAGCTGTTGGGGTTCTCGTCCCATACACAGATGAAAGACTTCTAAACGGTGGCGCAGGTGTTGCCAGCTCGCCCTGGGTCATTGGTATCACACGTGCTGGAATCAAGGTGCTTCCGTCTATTATTAACGCTGTTGTGCTCGTATCTGCTGCTTCAGCTGGCAACGCTCTGCTATACAGTGGTAGCCGATATCTCCTTGCCCTCGCGGAAGGTGGACAGGCTCCAAAGTTTCTCCTCAAATGCACCAAGAGGGGAGTCCCCATTTACTGCGTTCTCGCCACGGGCTCTCTGGCGCCTCTGACTTACATGGCTGTCAGCTCCGACAGTGCACGAGTATTTTCGTGGTTTGCCAATCTTGTCACAACTGCTGCCCTGTTTACGTGGTGCAGCATATGTATTGCGTACATGGGTTTCGATCGCGCAATCCGTGCCCAAGGAATAAACCGTAAGGAGGAATTGGCATTTGGCGGCCGTTTCCAACCCTATCTGTCATGGATAAGCCTCGGATTTTTCGCCATTGTCATTATTTTTAACGGGTTTAGCGTCTTTATTCATGGTCATTGGGATGTGCAGAAATTTGTGGTCGCCTATGTTGGAATTCCGTACGTTGTCACACACTCCCTTTATACGTGCAAATTTTATACTAATTTCTTATCTATAGCATCTTCTTCACACTCTTCTTCGGATGGAAGCTCATTAAGAAGACTAAACTCCGCCACGCCAAGGAGATTGACCTTGACACTGGACGTCAATTGGATGAATCTACCGAGTATGAGGAGAAGCCAAAGAACTTGGTTGATCGGCTTTGGGCATGGGCTGCATGATTCATGATTATAATAAATATTATGTTTAGATGCGCTGAGTCAATTAATGTGGAAGATTGGTTATTCAATTTTAGCCACTGCTACACCTTCCTCCTTTTGGCAAACGCCGAGACGGATGTATCCCCGTGTCCATGCCGTTAACTCTTCAACCCATCTTTATCAAGTCCAATGATGAAGTCTGTTGAAAATTCAATGTATACTTTTGAAGCATTTCAGGATCTTAACTTCTAGCATAATCTTGAAAGATGTCCTGAAACATTTGGGCCAAACGTTTGATCATTCGGTTTGTTTCGAGCCCTCTGTCACCGAGATGGCGATATTGTAGAGCTTAGTATGGTTCACGCTGTGACCAACACCGACACATACGCGTCACATATGCGTGAAGAATCTCAAAAACCCAGTGGTATCAGCCCACAATTCCACCAATAATACAACAGAGGATGCGTAGTCCCTGATATCATCGTCAGCATCATTGTCATTGTAGTTGTTTAGTATTACGTTAAATTCTTTCAATTTAATTTCTCGGAACTTTTCTTGAATACGTTCAAAGCGCTTAATACGTCCGTTGCTGCTAGCCATGACGCCTATCTGAATATGGAATAAACTGAATGGCTAGATGCAAGTGAACTGGAAGGTCGTCGGAATATCGTTCACCATATCTTAGCTCTAGTAGGTTGGGCCGACTCTCCGCCTGAATCGGGTGATGGTGGAGATGATGATAATGATGACCCAGGTGATAAGATTGACATTGATATGCATATTTAATGCATATACATATATAATTTTTTTCATGGTGAGTTGTTGAGCTGTCGAGTTTCAACTAGTTATGCTATCATTTGTCCTCGGATTAGTTCACTTTAGGCACCACATGTCTTAGCAGCTCACTGCCGTTTTGGGGTGTTGTTCAATGCCTTAGTTTATAGACGGCACGACTATGTAATCCACTTCCTTTCCTCTATTATCTCGTCATACCGTTGTTTAGATATCTCTTCTTTTTATTAAGTAAAAAGCAAGAGAATTGTCCCTATGGATTTATCTTTCGTAGAGAGTGCAGAACATGCTTACAGGTACTTGGTGGCGCCATATTCTTTAGTCAGCGCTATAATAACTGTTAGTGTAGGCAATCGAGCGGTGAGCAGTGTTTTTTTGATTCACCTCCATCTTTCCTCTTCATTCATCTTTCATGCAATAACAGCCTTTATATGCGCATTTTCCGATGGATTATATGGCAACATTACCGTCATCGCCCTCATCATTATCATCGTCAACGCCAAAGTCTGCCACTACGTTGTCAATTTATCAACGCGCTCGCTTACACGGCCGGGAAAGGCTGATAGTGCATCCCTTGGAATGGACCGATCACCATCTTGAGTTACTGCAGTGCTCTTTTGAACAGCCGTTTCGCGCACCTGTGCCAGTCTTCTCGGATATTCTCAAGGCAAAACTGGAGGGAGAACCTAATGTTTATTATGTGAAGCGACTAAATGAAAATGACAACGGCTGTGAGGCATATTTGATAAGACTTCTCGCTTCCGACAACTCCATATTCTTTTACAACGAGTGAGCCCTCCAGCCAGTTATGCTTGATTCTTATTAATGTAGCCCGAGGTAGTGGTGGACTTTACTTTTACTTCAACAAGTGTCCGATCAAGCTTCATTGCAATGTATTCTTCAACCCCCTAGATAATGTTGATACGGCCAAAGGATATGTACCCTCTGTGGCTTACATCGACTGCAAACGCATTGGTGGTCTTCGCTTTCGTAAGATGGAATACCTTTTGGGAAGACGAATGAGCATACCTACAAGAGCAATATTCAACCTCCATCTAAAAAAGATAACACCAGCTGATCACCGTCGCGACCCATACATTTTTGCTCTCTTATTAGCCATCGCATTTCAGCAGCAGTGGGTGCTAGAAGAGAGGGGAACTCCAAAACCATGCTTTCTGGTACGATACTTTACTGCTTTTATTTCAACCTCTTTTGTTAACCCGTAGCAGGCCCAGGTAATAACGACAGATTGTAAGCAGAACTTTGTGCGTCTCTATGCTGCTCATATTCCCTCTTCGTTTCTGGATATGTTCAACTTGCCGACGTGGCCGCCTTCCTTATCGCAGAAGCCGATATCAATACGACATGTTGGCGTGCCACTGAAGCCGTACAAAACGTTTCGTCTTCGTTTGTTGTCGTTATTGCTTGATCCTTATAATACTTATATGTCGCATATTGAGCCGGCTGAACAATGTAACACCACTTCCTAGGGCGTTGTTAACGCACTAGATCTGTTTTTTCTTGCTTTGTTTTTTTGCATGTCAATAGGATATGACTTTGTAGCTGTTAGCGAGTTAATGATTGATTGATTTAATGGTTATCATAATACTTCGTACAAAGATGCCTGCAGTCGTCATGCTTAATCGATGTATTGCATATTAACAACAAAGAGATTTATCCCGACAGCATGAACATATGCAGCTTCAGCTGTTGCAATTCCCAAGTGTTGCCCATACTTTAATACACATTAACATTAATAAGCAATGCGTTTATCTCAGGCCTGCCGCTTTGAAAATGTGCATCTTGTTTAGTGTTGTGTAGAGCGCAGCTAGTGGATACCCTTACGCTATAAGGCTGATGAATAAAAATAGAATCGAAAGCAATCTTTCCATATTATTTAGCAAGGGTCAAACTAATCTAAGAAGCTTAATTCCATCTGCTTAAGATCTCATTAAAGAGTAGATATTATGCAGTAGTAACACGCAGCCAAGTCCCACCTTGCCAGTGTTGCAAGCCTCGGGATGCTCCAATTAATGTTTAGTGATCACAGATGCAGGTACCATGGATCGGATCGCCAGATTAACTCATGTCGATTAAAAGGGTGGGGGGTTCTTAGTAAGAAAAATATTCCTTCGAAATAGTTCAGATGAATAAGCAAAAGGAATAGATGATGCGGTCGGAATGTTGTGAATGAGTTGTTAAACACAGGCGATATGGGGGGTTGTAGATCATTGACCATATGAAAACAACGCTAGGAAATATGACTTGATCCTCCACTAAAAATACGCGCCAGAGAGATACGATTTTCTTTATAGTATTCACGCGGTACGATCATTCTTCTTGATAAAACTTAAGTGGAGTAATTTTTAATGGGTAGTTTATTTGAGTAGCTATGAACTATTTCCTGCCCAACTCCTTAAGACTTATATTCACCTGACCTCTCTTCAAAACCCTCGACTGTAGTAGTCCGAGTGATATGTCTCATCAATGCCTCATCTCCATCAGCATGAACAGCATGGCCAGTCTCTATAACAAGCAGGCTGTCCCGCATAACAAACTCATAAAAGGCACTAGAGACAAGCGTAGCAGGTATGCTGACGAGGATTCCAATAGGAGAATAATTCATGTAGGAGAAGGCTTCCCTGCCGTAAAAAATAGCGGCGACAATTCTCGGACCCAAGTCTCTAGCCATGTTCATGCTTAATGTAACATCTCCAAAGGCCCAGGCCATGGCAGCATATGCCAAACCGATGACAAGTGGAGCAAGAGATGGAGAGACAAAGGGGTTGGCCGGGTCGAGGCAAGCCCAGATAAGGAAACCGACGAAGCAATCGGCAAAGAACTCGATGAGGAAGACGTATCCCATGGATTGACCGGGGTTGGGAAACGAGCATAGAATACTTGCTGGAGCACCATTTGCAACAAGAGGTTGGCCAGCAGCAAGAAGTACTGCCTTCATCTCATCGATTTGTTGGTGGTACATGCCCATGAGGACCAGAGCAGCCATAAAGCCACCAAATACCTGACTGAAAATATAGTAGGGCACCTTCTTTAGAGGGAAACCTTGCCAAACGCAGAGTGCAATTGTAACAGCTGGACTGAAGTGGCCACCGGATGTCGGTGCACAAGTGATAATAGCAAAGGCAATACCGAGAGCAAATGCAAATCCAACGGCAAAGATACTTCCGAAGGCCGTGACTCCGAGAGGTGATGCGGCGTTCAAAGTAAAGGAGGCAATGGCACCAATTCCGGGCAGCACATACATGAACACACCAGTCGCCTCTGCTATACACTCACGTAGCCAACGTGGCCGCGAGTGCTCAAAGTCGAGCCGGCGCTGCGAGACGCGTCTGGGGGGTACAACGGTTCGCGTGACATGTTTTTGGGTAACCTCAGTTGTCCCCAACTCTACTACAAGGGATATTAGTTGACTGCATTGAAGTGGGCCGGGTGTTCCGCTCAAAGACAACAGAAGACAAAAGCTTACAGTCATGGGTACGAAGCCGATTCAGGTCTGGATTCGACATGATTCTATGTTGTGTAACTTGACGTTTCACGTATGCTCCGTTTATCAAAGCTGTTGGGGGGGATAAAGAGAAGAGGAGGGTGAGAAACGATCGTCATGACAGGAAAAGGCAAGAGGCTATATAGTTGCATGCAAAGCACCGACGCCATCAACAGGAGTGCATATCATCATCATACGGTCAAAACCCTGTCGGGCCATTCGCACACTCCGCCCGGATACAACCCAGCCGCCGCCCCCCTTGAAATCCAAAGCCCAGACTTTGAATCTCCCTTGCGTGGCATTGGATCGGTGATTTTCGATAGTTGACAAGAGTTGCGTGGACTATGGTCCCAGCCATCAGGTGGCTTACATGAAACGGTTCTATCGGCCACCCGCCATTTGGAGGTAACTTTCACCAACTGAATCCACCGTCTCCCTTCTTTACCCCGGACCATTGCCCACCTTGGATCCCCCCACCTCCATCTTCCCCCGCAGTCTAACGATATTTCAGGCTATCTCTCCGGGTTGCATGGTGGATTTTTATTAGCCCTGCTCTCTTAGCAGCAACGGCAGTACGAATTACGAGTTAGTTACGAGAGAGAGCCCATGTAGTGGGAAGAAGTCCGTGAGGCGCACCCTTGAAGCTGAGTTGGACGGACATACTAACAAGTCCGTAGCATGATCGCTTGTAGACGGCCCCATTAATTTGCCCGACTAAGAGCAAGCCCAATACTATTACCTACTAGACAATTGGGCAAGCAACCTAGGGCTTTGAAAGCCTTAAGTCATCAAGTGGATAGACCTATTGCCCTTTTTTTTATTGACCTCATGATATGCAAAGGGCGTACCCCGGAAACTTGTTTGTCCTGCTTTTCCTCTCTTCCGGCCCCCAGAACTAGTGAAGCCTGGACAATGCTCATTGCCAAAAACGGCTCATCCGGCGGTGGTTTAAGCTATGAATTTTAGCTGGCGATTCAATGGGCTCAAGTCTTGAGCAGACGAAGTGAAAATGGAATTTTACAGACAGCGGGCTAAAAAAACCTTTTGCTTGCTAGCTCCTCAACATTGTTGCCTGCATGTTAGCGACAGGGTACCTAAAGCGGACTAAGGAATTCATCTTGATTATTTTTGTCGGCAAGCTCTCTTGGCTACAGATCTCCCATAGAATTGCACCGTACTACGGAAATGGGGTGGTGTGGGGAAATCCTTGCGCTGAACCTCACCTCATCTCACTCCCCCACGAAAAGAGGTAGTAGTAGTTCGTCGAAGTCCGCCGAGCTGGAATGAAGTTTGACACAGCCCTCTATCTCGTAGTTTAAATCGCGGTCGTCTCGGGTTTGACCGCTCCAGCTAAACGATATTGGTCCACCCCCGCATTCATGGCAATTGATGGCGGCGCTGCTCGATTGGACGTTGAGTATCACTCACCCATGACTCATGAGGAAGCTGTCTATAGCCACGAGGCACTAAGGAAGGTGAGCCGAGGCATGGATCCATCAAAAATGAGGAGAAGCAGGCTAGCTAGCTTCCTTCCCGGGCCCTTGCCGGACAACCCTCAGTTTAAAGCCGTTGGCGTTTTCGAAACCTCCTTTCTTCTACTCTACCCAAGCGTTCGCCCTCCTTTAGATCTGAGAGCTGAGCGTGGCGTTTTGCGGCAATGCTGCCAAGTCATGCAGCCAAGCAGCCAAGCAGCAACAGATTGCCAAGTAACACTGCCAAGTCGGAACGGCACCGAGTGTCACGGCCCATAGCTCGAAAAATTCAGCCACAATTTTCCTAACCCTCATACGATGTACGAGTTCGAGTTTCTCGAGGCGCGGCCAACCAGCATCAATCGGGCCACCATCGGAAATAGAAACTCTTTCTTGTGTAACGGAGACTTTGTGTTCCGATTTTCTCCTAGAACGAGCATGACTAGTTGATTCACATCTCACAATGGTGCACAAGTAGCTAATCGGATCCAGTCCTAGAGGAGGGATAGGTCTTGTAGGATTAACCTAAGCATAATTATGATTTCTTCCTTATAGCATGCGGTGAGCCAAACCAAGGCGCTACGACAATTAGGCGGACCTGTTTTTGAAGCCGCGGCTGTCTGTTCCTCCAAAGAGGGGAAAAATTTCCTATGTAGGGCATTTGGGGTAGTACGTGGTTGCGCCTCAAAATAAAAGGGCATAAACGCTAATGTAGTCGAACCACGGTTGGGGAAAATGCTACCCTGGCTGGCTTGCACAAACCAATCAAGTGCTGCAAGATCATTTCCAAACTATTAAATTTGATGCTGGCATCTCACGTTCGGCAGCCATGCTAAAGGCCCTGGATGGGCCCTTCACACGTAACTCGCCAATTAACTTTCTCTAGAGTGCATTGGGGCTTCATGGAGCCCTGCCTGCACCAATGTCGAATATTGTTGTAATGGCTAAAGTTTAAAGCCGATCGTGGTCGACCGTATTACCGAGATAAGCGGTGGCTGAATCTGCATTGTCTTGAATATGAGGGTCGGATGATGGTGTATTACTTTATGAAATTATCAATTCTTTGATATTAGTTGTAGAGATAAAGCGGAGGCGAGAAATTAAATGAAGTAGAGGTTACTGAAAAATCTCTAAGATGATCGATACCGATTCCACGAGTAAGATATTCGAAACAGGATGTTGCTTTCGGGCAAAATATTAAGCGTCTTGATGCTTTAGAGGTGGCAAAAAGCCCAATGAGCTGAACATATCTCTGTAGCAAAGCTTCAATGTTATTATTCTCAGACTTCCAGACACTAAATCTTATTAGAAATGAGAGTGGTGGGATATTAGTATGACAAAAGTTGCTTTGCCTTCATGTCATTTTGACAACGAACATATGTAGCCTATAAGCTCATAAAGTAGGAAAGTCAGCTTCAAGACTGCATCCTCTGTTGCATATCTTGCAAAACAACCCGATCCGGTGGTTTGATTGATCAAACGCCTCCTTGGCGTTTGCATATGCACATGCATACGACATTATCCAGTCGTAGCATGCTTTCTCCACTCTTGCAGCCCGGTCTAGAACAATGAAATTTCCCACTATTCTTTTGCTATATTGGGGATATCGTGGTGTTCAGAAAGGTGAGATACTAGTTGCTTCTTATCCTCGGCCCTGTCGTCGCATGCGGGGAAGAAACAAATGGTTCCAAAATGAGTGTGAGCCTGAAGAGTCCATAGAGCTTCTTTCCCCAACGCCAATCCACATCGGGGTAATTGACTTTGACCGCCTCCATGGGTGCTTGATAAATGTGATAAACCCGGAGGATTGTTCCGAACCAAGGCGAAGGAGTTCAACCAAACACGGTCTTCCTCTGGCAGGTTTTGAGGAACTTATGGTATGGGCTCGCAAGGTGTCTCGCCATTCCAACCGACTGATCGACGAGTATTTTGCACTCGAAACATGCTGAATCTTTGGAATCGGGGAATGCCTGGTGAAGGGCCAATATCTTGTGATGTTTCAAGGTATTTGGTTCCTGGTCGAGTTCGTTTTCGACGTTGAGATAATGCCGTACTCGCGGGTATGCCCAAGTTCAGCAGACTGCGGGCCATGGGCAGATTTGCGGAGTGCGCAAGGTCCTTCGGTGTGTGTCCATAAGGCCTTATTTGGAGCCATGCCAGTCGGGAGGTAAATCAAAGATTGCCTGTGCCGCATTTACGTCGCCAGTCGAACTTGACCCTCTCGTCCTGGGCACAATGGGATGCAACTTCTCTCTGGCTGAGTTCAAAACTTGACAGCAATCCTGATTTGTTTGTTCTCAGACCCTGTTCTCTTATATGAGGCAAGTGAATTTCACCAAGGTTGTTGCATTGACATATATACCTGTGCTCAAGGATTTTGGGACGTTCTTGGGGCTTACGTCTCCCTGCTCTCTAGAATCTCCTGCACCACCTTGGCCGTTGCCTTTACGATCAGCTCGTGCTCATGGACATGGATCTTCTCCTTCAACTCCTCAAGCTCCTCTCCCTTCCACTCGATCTCTTTAACCAGAATAGGAGCACCCCTATCCACCTCAGCAATTACATAGTGGGCCATAATACCCGTGCGTGTTAATCGCCCAGCCTTAAGCTCTTCGTAAGCTCGCTCAATCGCCATAGCTCCATCGAACTCCCCTGCGTAAATTGTAAGCAGCCAGACCCAGCGTAATCTTTTAGAACTTACCAGGTAGCGCCGGATGGATGTTGATTATCCGAATCCCTGCCTTTTGAATAGGGTCTAGGAAGGCACTTGAGAAGACATACATCCAACCGGCGAGAATAATTAAGTCAGGTGTTTCCTTATCAGCTGATAGAACCTTTGTGGCCAATGCAGCGTCATATCTTTGGCGGCCTTCAGCTATTTTCTGTTCGTCTGTTTCTCCCTTCTGCAAGAACCCATTACTGATTAGATTAAAGTAATCCCAAGGAATGCCTGGTCGTGAGTCAGTTGCATGCTGTATAAACCCATGTGAGAGAGCTCCCACCTGCTTTATCCGCTCGAGCAATTGCATGTGCGTTTCTACGGTTTGTGATGAGGGAGATGATGCGGCTATTCTGAAGCTGACCCGTAGATGTAGCGTCTATGAGAGCCTGGAAATTCGAGCCAAAGCCGGAGGCCATGACCATGATCCGACATGGCGACCCTTCTGTCCCGGCCATCCTGGAAAATGCGGCGATGAAATGGGATGGAGGTCGGATGAGTTACTAACGGTATGGAGATCCAGATGAGTTACTCCTTCAGGTGTCACTTTTCCATCCTTAAAGTTTTTCCACCTTGATGGGTATCACGTGACAGCCGTTTGATGGATATTAAGCGCTGTCGGGCGCGGCAAACAATCTCTTAGAAAGTGGATTGGACTAAAACCAACACTACCAGTAGTACTCCAAACTTTGATCTAAAAAGCGCACACTGTCTATGCCCCGTATGTCTCACTTTCTAATAAATAAATTGCACATGGAGGACGCAGATACCGAACTGGATGGTGTAGTAACGACGGAAGTTAACCTGTATTTCCAGGCTAAGGGGAGGCTTGAGCACTGGCTATGACTAGACATGCGCCCGCTGCGACTAGTCTAGCGGTACGGTTATGGTGTCCAGCTTCTGCTTCCTGTGATAGATACAGTGTAAGCATTCCCAAGGTATGTATATACGACATTACATGCACCGTGGCTCCTATAGTAGACTACATCAGTAGGTGCCACCCCGAGCTGCTGTCACAGCTACTAGTCCATACAACGACTTGTAAACTCACGCGTGTGCGTTGAGTGAACTCATTCAGTCGTCTGGATGCTTTCAACTGCCGGGCATTGGGCTGCTTGTTGGGATGGATCTACAAGTAAACACGATGCAAGACCTGGTTTAACTAGATGACCTTGGTTGATCATCCTGAAAATACACAAGAGCTCGTCGAATTAATGCCAGGGTAGCTGTTGCTTTCTGGTGCTGACTGGTCCTGTGAGCCTGAGTTTGCGGCCAAGGCAGATGTGCGATGACAGCATGGCAAATAAAGGTATTTAGAGATTCTTTGTGCTGCAATTCCTTGAAAATGAGATTGAGAAGGGGAATTCTGCGATTCCATACTCATCAACCATCATTTCGCTTACCATCTTGAACATATCAGCCATCAAGGGATGCGCGCAGCCAAACACGATAGGACAGCTCGCCTCAGACCATGAAATGATCCCGCAAGTATCCCTAATTGGGACTAAAAATAACAGTGCCCTGTGAATCAATTATTCTCTCTGTTGTGTCCTTTCGTTCTCTCCAATAACGATACAATGTCAAAACACGTCGAAATGTTATTGGGAAACGCATTCATGGATGGCGAATGCAATACTGAGACTGTTAGGACCAGATTAAATAGCTTCTTATTGCTCATAACTGCTTCAGGCATTGGTGTATAGGACCAATCCGTAACCCAATTGCGTGTAGTTCACTACTACATACACTCTACCCAGATTATCATCGTTATGGCACCAGTTGTATATACGACATCTCGATCGTCACTCATCTACCATAATACTCTGCCCAAATTTGTCTTTAAGCCACTGAAGAACCTCTAGATCCCCCCTAAACTGCCTCAGCGGAGTTAAATCGCCCTCCACCTGCAATCCCGACAACGTTCTCACCCTAGAGAGGGCCACATAAATTTGGCCCTCCTCGAAAGCCCGTGACAAGTTCACCACGGCCCTGTCCAGCGTCATCCCCTGGGACTTGTGAACAGTCAGTGCCCAAGCAGCTGTCAAGGGAATTTGAATCCGTCCAAGCAGAGAATAAGGCCGCTCATCCCCATAGAGAATTGACTGGCAGAGAGGGTAGACTGTCTCGATTTTGCCATTGTGAAACTTGACGATTGGCCACCCCTCTGCCTCCCTACATGCCATCAGGAATTCTTGCATCTTTTCCTCATTCACATTGTAGTTTGGCCAATATACGGGCAAATCTTCATCGTGAATCAGGAAATGGGAGAAGTCGTATCGAAATGGTTCAAAGCCTATAATAACACCCTGGGCACCATTGCACAAGCCGGCTGCGACGTTAATATTATGTAGCAGTACGACCTGCATCCCTTCTTTCAGCTGAAGTTCAGTCTCGAAATTGTGCTCTTTTAGCTCTTTAAGAGAGCCGTCAGTCTCCCTTGCTCCCTTGCGGTGTAAATGCGGATGTTGCTCCTCGTTCCAAAGAAACACGTCTATGCATTTATATGTTTGCGGGCTGGTTTCCAGACGGCGAAACCCTGCGTCATTGACTTTCCGTACTTCCTCTCGTGTTGGATAAAGCCTCACTGCATGGTTATCCATTTTTGCGTCGCAATTTGCCAGGAGGCTTATATCAGAGTCATTTAGTTGAAGGCCCAGTCGAATTCTTTGTAGCAACTTGATAAAGGCTGGGTCTTTCTGTCTGTATATAGCATTGAGATACACATGATGGAAGTTACACTCTTCCCATGCTTTGCTATTAAATGCCCATTTCTGCACATCGCGGTAAGACGCACTGCACTTCGTGTTTGGACATATGTGTATGCCCTCTCGTCTCTTTGGCTTTAGGTCACTCCC
This sequence comes from Trichoderma brevicompactum, assembly GCA_003012085.1. Classification (NCBI taxonomy): domain Eukaryota; kingdom Fungi; phylum Ascomycota; class Sordariomycetes; order Hypocreales; family Hypocreaceae; genus Trichoderma; species Trichoderma brevicompactum. The sequence goes on along the minus strand of PXNZ01000264.1, from coordinate 76,541 downwards.
GCATTTGAAGCAGTGGTTGAAAGGCTTGACAGGAGGCAACTGGCAGAAGTCTCCAGTAACAATGATTTGCGTACCACCAAACGGAAGCGTAGATCTTTTGTCAAATGGAGAGTGCGCGGCTTTCATGAGCTGATTCAATCGTTCAAAATGCAAGCCCTCGACCATGCTAATCTCATCAATGATAATCGTCTCGGCGTCTCTCAGTCGCTTCTGCAGCAGTGGCTTATGCGAGAAGTTTGTCAACTCAGATAAGCTCATTTTATGCGAGTTTGGTGTCCAGCCAGCAAAAGACCATGTTGTTTTACCACCGTTCGCTAATGCTACCTTGCCCGTTGGAGCCAAGATATGGACAATCTTTCCCATTTTTTCGAGGCGACTTCGAATGGCCCTCAACACCGTAGATTTTCCAGAACCTGCTGAGCCCGTATAGAAGATGTTATGGCCCTCCATTGCGAGCGAAACCAGGGCCTCTTGTTCCGCAGATAGTCCCGGATCTGATGCCCTTTTTAGCTCAGTATTGGGTGGTCTAATTCGCACAATCTGAGCATCATTCAGTTTCTCGGACGTAAGATTCACCGTGTTCAATATTTTTGATAGCCAGATTTTTCCAGCCTCTTCAGACCTCACGATATTTGTACTGTCTGTTGGATTCTTCTTCTTCTTCTTCTTCTTCTTTTTCTTTGTAGATGATGCGTACTCTCTTGCGCAGCTGGGGAATCTGGAAACATGTGATGTTGATGCTGGAAATTGTTGCTGTGCTCTCAATCGACAGAAGCTGTCGGATGCTTTGAGGTAGAAGACGGAGCGCCGCCATAATGCAGCTTGCAGCATCGTGATGGTGATAGTGTCAATGATGTAAGTGATATTGAAGGCGTCAAAAGCTTGAACTTGGGCGGTTTAATATCAGTCACTTAGATTTGAAGCGGTTTGATGATGAAAAGTGAAGATTGTTGGTTCTTGAGATATTTTGGGTGCCAACCATGAAATGCCGATGGGCACCAATGGTTGGCAGTGCCAGAATGGTACGTACCTCGACTCAAAGTGTCACGATACTGAGGCTACTCTGAATCTTCCAATATCTAACTTCACTTCATTGAGCTGCATTATTCTGAGAAGTTATTGAGCTAAATGGCATTAAATTACTCTGTATTCTTATACAAGACCCTGGATATGCTGGTAGCATATTTCAACATGCCTGAACTCTCCCCACAGTCGCGCTTGCATCCAAGTGCGCTCGATACTATCAATATCAATCGATCGTATGCTTCTTAGGAGACAGTGGATGCCGGGATGTATCTAATCTAGGAGTCTTTTTATTTGGGCTCTGTTCCCTCTGTTCTATTCAATCGTAAAAATCACACGCTCCCATCACCAAACAGCCAATGAAATCACATAACCAAAAAGGCCGTCATGTCTATGGAATATGTACCTAGTTTATTATATTCCCATGCCGACATTCTAGGTATTAGTGTGCTCTGCTTCTGTTACTTGGTGACAAGGGTATCGCCCAGAAAAAAGACATGTCAACCAAATTAACTGCTTCGCCCCCTTGCCACCCCATGCCCAGCATTTCCCCCTTCTGTTCTTGCTCACATTTCTCCCCATGCATACTTTTAAGGTTCCAAACAAACACCTCTCTAAAAAAAGATAAAAAAAAAAAATTCAAGTACCGTAGACCCAACTCCATATTCGCCAGAAAGGAACCGTCGCTTCGAGATATGTGAACGGGATGTACATAATACACGTGTCGTCGAAAGAAGAAGAAGAAAACGGAAAACATCAAGGGCCGATATTAATCGCTGTCGTGCTTATTCAGAATGGGGTCCCATAACATGGGTTCCTTGCAGACGAATTCTGCGGCGTAGGATCGGTAGCGGTCAAGAACGTCGGTCTGTTCAATTCTTTCGTCACCAGCTTGGGCGCCAAAGCTGAAATGCGCGACAACACCACCGCCATCGGCAACAGCATCTGTAGTAACACAAGGTTAGTCGTTTCCAGTAAAGGGCTTTCATTGAGTGTGGAAACCATACGTCTTCCAGTCTGTTCAGGCATGGTGACGGCAAAATGATGCTCATCATCGGCCGCAATGGGCTTGGCCATATTAATGTCCTTGCCCATCATGCAAGTAAACTGAATGCCCATGCGCTTCAACTGAAAGTCCCATGTCGAAAAGCGATATTGACGAAGTCTGCCAGTCTCGATATTCTCAAACAGGCTGTAGTGCTCCTGGGCGGCAACTTGCCATTTCTTCCAACCAGGTCCAAACGGGTCGTACTCTGTCTCCACGATGGGCGTGCGGTCGAGAATGTGGTCGTGGTGGCCCTTGACGGGCAGCCATCGGTGCTTCTGGTGATCCGGGGGATTCCACTCGCTTACTTCGAAGTCGTCGGCTCCTTGCCAAGAAGGCAGCAGGGAGGGGCGCCAGTTAAGCTTACTGCCAGGCTTGGGAGCAGGGTATGCCTTATTCAATTCGGGCAGGTAGGCCCTGACGGCGCCCAGATTCCAGTGGATCCAACTGATTAGGGGTTGGTTGATAACGTTGGAGGAGACGACGAAGAATTCGGGGTGCTCAGCTCTGGTGGTGACAATTGACGGGATGGCGGAGTCTTCGATATAGACCTGCAACGGACATGTAAGCTCAGCGGGCTCGAGAACACTTGGCATCTTCCTCTGGGGGGTCATACTATATCGTCATCCATTTTGACGTACATGACGTCGTCTTGGATCAGGTCGTATGAGGAGGCAAAGCCACCTTCACTCATGTCAATCTCCCACTTCTCGTAGTCGGGTTCGCTCGCCAATAGCTTTTCGAGGAATTTGAGATCTTCTTCCTCGGTCGTTCTCTGGAGGAAGATGACACCGTCGAGGATGCCTCCGTTCTTGACCAAGTTGCGCTGTTGTTTCCGCCTCTCGCGTTAGCAAAGCCAAGGCTAAAACCAAAAGTCCATGCATATAATGCCGGTCCTCAAATTGTCCCCGTACCTTCAAGTAGCAATCGAGAATGGAGACGGTCGAACGGCGGCCGTAGAAAATCAGCCCCATGATCTTTCTTGCTTCGGCCGGGCGCTTCCACTTGACACCGGCAATCTCCTTGGGTATGCAGTAAGTCGTGTTTCCGTGCCGTCGCGAGCCTTTGGGACACATGTCGTCCTCTTCCCCTCTGTGCGGGCGGATGCCGTCGCCATGGCCGGGCAGCAGGTGGAAGTTCCAGACGTAAATCAGCAGCGACACAAATAAGAGGGAGCCGCCGAGCACCGCGTTGACGGCGTGCTTGTTGCTGAAGCCGAGCAGCATTGCTTCTGTTTTGCGGTTCCGCAGATCCCAGCGCGGGAGAGGGAGAGGGAGAGAGAGAGAGGAAAGGAGGAAAAGCAAAAGCAAAAGCAAAAGCTCTTGACCGACCGCCGACGATCTGGCGCTGTTCGGACGAAGGAGGCGTCGAAGAGGGTTCAAGGCCAAAAGCGTTGCAGGTGCGCGAGCGCGCTAGTAGGGGGCGATGGTTAGTGCGGAATTGAGAAATTCTGGTTGGGCTTCCAGAGCTTAGTCGAGGATTCTCCCACGGTTTTAGCGTCCCACGACAATTTCGAAACGACCCGCACGCTCGCTGGAAAGCACCCTAACCGGAGATATTTCTGGGGGCGCGGTAATACTAGTAGTTGACAGATGGGCGCGCATATAGGGGAAAGTCCCGTTGATTAGTAGTGCGTAGCAGTAGCAGTAGCAGTAGCAGTACTGGGTTTTGCTGGATTTCAAGGACGCGAATCCAGAGGCTCGGATGATGCCAGTTTGAGGAGCAGCAGCAGCAGAATCAAATCTCGATGCAACACACATGCCAGCAATGCGACGTCGCCATCCAATGAGCCGCATCCTCGTATTGATCGAAAATACCGGGAGAGGTGACACCAGCAGCACTAAATTTGGACTGCCATCGGTACAGGAAGCCGGGGAATCTGTATCCGGATGTACCTCAAGGCCCCAGGGTCCGCGCACTTGTACCTCCTTCTACGCAGCACCACTACAAAGGTACAAGTAATTCTCCGGAGGAACTCTCCAGGCACGCGCTGCGGCAGAATTCAGGCCGTCGCCTAGAAGGGGCTAAAGCCCAGGTACTTGCACAGCAATTATTCGTTGCGATTGGATATTAGACCATCGAAAAGTGCAGAGTGCAATGCTCTTTAATCAGTCCCAATGCTGATGGGTATCGAGCTTTACATGGAAACACATGATGACAAGTCAATCGTTCCCCGTATCGTCGAGATTGTGTCACAGCCACGGAGCACAGACGAAAGATTCCCAAGTACCGTGCATATGCAGGAGACCATTGCGCAACGCAGGGAGACACGCCAAGTGGAGGTATTTCTGATGCAGTGGTACTTCGTATAGCATCGAGGCAGTGCCAAAAGTAATAGGTAACACATTGCGTGCGCTGAAAACAATATTGACTCTCGACATTCCATATTCCGATTTCTGCGATTACATGTATCTACTAATATGAAATCTAATATTACTGGATCCGTCGAGTCCTGCTGTTTGTAATTGCATATCGCGCCTCGAAAACAAATGCGGCAATAAACTTGCCAAAACTGGTAAGCAAGGTGCACTTCGTACCATGACTTTTAAACTACTAATCAATATATGATGTCTCGTTCTTTTTCATGCTCAAATACGAATGTTGCTCTAGCTTAGGCAGTGAGGGGCAGCTGTCGATCCGCGTTTCCCGCTCATGTGCCGTTTTGTCTCATCTAGGGGCATTCAAAAGCTTGTTCAACGGAGTACATGAACCCATGCCATCAAAGCCAACTTTCCAAGACACAACATCCTGCTAATGGCGGATACACTAATAAGCGGCTCAAACAGGGACTACTTTAGTATTAATGCTAAATTCGTGATGTATTCGGGTTTAAAAAAAAGCTTGAAAGTAATACTGTTAATCATTGCTTCATTGCCATGCCTGATGAGAATCCATTAACCTTTGAGCATCAGTTTCTTTGACTCAAAAAGCTTACGTGCGTTGAGTGTCGCTCACTCGTACCACCACTTCACTCAGCCACTGCGTCTTTCGTCACATCCGTCTTATCCTTTAGAGTATTACAAGTTGCCTACAGAAAAGCACCAATAAGGCGGTACCATCAGATGCAGTAGTAGCACTAAAGATACTAGATCTACGCCCGCAAAAAAGCTTGGCTCAATCCTAATGTCTATGAGCTGACAGCTTGACAACAAAACCATAGGCTACTAGTTTGACGTCACAAACTAAAATCTTTTTCTTGCATCTCACTCAAGGCTAATATCGATTAACTCATTCATTCATGCATCTAGGCATCTATATATAGTAAAAAGTCACGAGGCCTTATTGATCCTACTCAGTTACATGTATTCTTCTTGACCTTGCACACCGAGGTTGCCACCACACTTGGATCTGACTCTGATGTCGCTGTCAACTTCACAACACCAGTCTTGTCCCTGGCGTGAACCTCTGCGCCCACCGCTACGTAGGCTTTCGCTGTTTGTCCATACTTCACGGGAATCACTGCGTTCGGCAGGTTCACCTTCCATCCGGAACCCTTGACCTCGGCATTCAGTCGGAAAATCTCCCACTCAAGGTTGTCTGACAGGACTTGAGGGTGATCATCGCTGGCGCCGACATATGTGCCGTTGTTTGTAAGCTCAAACTCGCAGAAAATGCCTCCAGTAATTGGGCTACGCTTGCCAAATGTGAATGGCACGCCAGAACTCAGCTGGATGCCATAATCGCTTGAGGTGCTGTCGGTGAGAGATCGTGCGCCGACGGTATAAGAGAGCACGCCGGCTTCATCCCGGTGGATATTCAAGATGTAAAAGTGAAGTTTGTTTGCCTCATCCACAAACTCGTACTTGCTGCCGGACCCAGTGCCGGCGTGGAATAATGCGTCGGCTAACTGACGATAGTCTCCCAGGGTGATCAAGGCGGCAGTTCCGTTGGGCCGGATGAAGTCGACAAGCTTGATATCTTCAGGGTTTGCATCGATTGTCCACTGGAATGGCTGGCTATTGCTGTTCCTTGACTTGCTGATCATGACGCCAGAGTCGGGCTGGAATGAATCAGCACCCATTCGGTCAATTACCTCAACATCATAAGAGTTGTAGCGACCTCCATCGCAGAACACGTCGGTGGAAACATTGCACGCCGGCGATAGATCCTGGTCTATCTCGACTCTTAGACCGATGAGGTCGGATACCACAGATCGCGCCGTGATTTGTGCTACGACAGGGCCCGATTGCGCCAGGGCATTTCTCGATATCCTGACAACGGTATCATTAGAGATGAGTCCGAGAACAAGCTTATCCCGGACAGTGTGCAAGGAACCCATTGAGCCACCCTGCAATGCCGGTATTTGATACCGCGTATGCGGACCGCCCGGACCGTTGAAGGACCCTCGAGACATCATCGACCATGGCCCAGTGTAATCTCGCCGCAAGGGAACGCTGAACGGGTTGTTGTAATTGTCACCAATATTCAGCAGATGGCTAAGCTCGTGAGCGTAAGTGCCCATTCCAGAACTCTCGCATTGAGTTGACGAGCCGCCGCCTGCGTTTGGCCAAATGGTAGATGCCGATGCCCACGACGTCCAAGGAACATATCTTGTCGCTGCATAATTTGGCAGCGAAGAAGAGCCGTCAGCATTCTTGGGAGGCCCAAAAGCATCTGGAACATCCTCGGGAGATGAGAATCTCATCTCGCCAAACTCCTGCCATGTCGACGACTCATCCTGTCCTGCAGAAAGGATAAACACCAGCTCAAACGAGTTGATCGTGCTGTTTCCCACCTCCGCCCGCCAAGCAGCGTACGCGTCTGTTCGAATGTCGCGGTTACACGTGGCGTTCGTAGGGCATGCACCAGGATTGAAACCATTATCTACTCCGTATTGGTACGATAAACGAGGCATACGGTATGGTCCAAATGCTGTCAAGTCGACTCCATATCGGCCGTGTGAATCCTCCATCCAGTACTCATGCAGTGTATGACCACGATTCAGCTCAGTAGGCTTGTTGAGTAAATCGCGATAGTAGGCTGGCACATCGTCTCTGTCAATCCCAGATACTATCGGCAGAGGGTTACCAAAGACGGTCGAATTGGGCTCTCGAGTAACGACAAACGTCTCGTCGTTATAATCTACCGCTATCAGGGCGATGTTGAAGTTGCGACTAGAGCCCTTCTTCGTCGCATCGTTCCATTGAGTACCAGGTGGCGCCTTGAAGTCATCCCAGGTCATATCATCGGGATTCACCCATACTTGCGGATCTATGGCCTTGAAAGGGTCGCCCCATGGAGTCTTTGATGCCGCCTCTACTGGAAGGCCAAGGAGTCCGATAAAGATTGCTGCTGCACAGGCGGAGGCTCCCACCGTGAAACGATGCGGCCTGTGAATTGGAGTGCCCGCCATCTCTTTGGGATTTCTTTCGGTCAACGATCCCTGGGAGGCTGAATAGCTGCTAATTGGGACTATCCATTGCTCTTATACACGACTCAATTCTATAACTTTTACCTAACTAGGACCTTGACCGACAACGATACGGCTCAAACCCCGCCCGCATCACGACTAAACAATCCGAATATCTCCCTCCCATGTCGATTGTCTACGGATGAATCGATCTAGCACTCTGCTGTTATGCTTGTTGTGTTTATCCGGCCTTATTTCCACCTGCTTCATCTGGGATAATGACCGGCTGCATCGATGCGGCGATCCAATCAGGATTTGGCTTGGCAGTTGATAAAGCGCCTCAACTTTGCGGTCTCAGTGACATTCTGCTACTAGCGAAGCTACGGAGGGACTTGGATAAGCATAACATAATGGTTTATTGTTGAAAAACAAAAGTACTTCGTATCTGCGTTTATCGATACCGAAATGTTACTCTCTTGTGGGAATGGCTTATCAATGTGGTCTTGGCAAACAAGTGGGGATGATGCGGTTTTTCAATCCCGTCATTGCAATTATTGTAAAATGCAGACTATGCTCGAGCTTTCCTATTGATGCATTCTATGAACGAGAGACATAGGATAGCTCCATGAGGAATGCTTTATTGGGGACTAGCATATAATTTGACAAAATATTACACATTGCCGGACAATGGCGCCAAAATATGCTTACTCTTATGCTTGCGGGGTTTGCAAAGGAAACACGCCGAGATCAAAAAAATCAATAAAATCACGAGCCCGAGCTGGGTGGATATCAAGATATGAATAGATATAATTTGACTTTCAAGGCAACAATTTATTTAAAAAAAAAAAAAAAGCACTTAATGCTTTGAATATTGAAATTATGAGGTCTGCGACCATGCATCCTATCGCCATAGTCACTTGTATTGTATCCAGGAGTTACCCCTGGCCGCGAACCTTTTCTCTGCATTGAACACCTTGATGATGAGGCTTTGTATACATCATGTTTATCCTTAAAAAAAATTAGTAACAGTAGTGGCCTTACCGTTGAAACGATTACATTTTCAGCATGGACAGAGACCCGAGTTGGGACAATCCCCTTTGCTGACGGCCAGATCAGCGACGACTATTCCGAAAGTGTGCATTAATGGGTCACCTTACGATCCTTGCTGATTGTGACAAGTGGCGCAGCCTGATCATCGATGCGGTGGCTTTTTCTTCCTTCGCATCATATGTGTCTTTGCTATTCTATCTGGATTCAGTCGGTGGTAGTGGCTATAGCCCACGAGTGCTTAAGCTACGTCGAGGCCCAGGTTACATTGGCTGCATGTAACTGGTGAGGTTGGCGTTGCTTTTTGTTGACATATGGGCCTTTCGAGATGCGTAGCGCTGCATCCCACCCTCTGGCTTTGATGTAAGCACATACATAGAGTTCTTACCCCTTTCATGATGACACCAGAGCCTCTTCTCCTTGTCTGATGTGCTGATGTTTTTGTAAAGATGCCTTTCTTTATCCACCTACTTGCTTTCAGCCAGATATTATACCAGTGCTTCATTTGGTGAGGAATACATCTTCTCTAGTGCTGAGATATAATGTTCAACAATGCGGGCGATCTAACATACTGTCAGAACGCCCTGTTCACTTTACAGTCATCACTCTCCTACTCACTGGACTTCTTTTATTGGGTTTTGCATATTACCGGGGCCAACAAGTAGACCGCCAATCCCTTACAGTCATCGCAAACCACAAGAGCTCAATAGATGTTATCACCCCTACCAGTACGGCCGTCAAGTTTTTAAGGATTGGTCTTGAGAACTTTCGACATTTGCACCCATCTTTTTCTTTTCTTTTATGCTGCATAGCACTGCGAACGTGGTTCTACTGGGCCGTTATCAGAACTACGCAATGTTCCAGAGCTGGTTTAGAGGTGAGACCTTGCTCGTACACTAAGATAACAAGAGACCTTTGTGTGGGCTAAAAACTTCATCTAGGCTTTTCTGCCTCTGTTTGCCTTTATAGCAGAAACAATAGGCCCTCAATTCATCCTTTCAAGTTCTCTTTCTGATATCCCTAACAAGCGACAATCACGGTGGTCCATGCCATCGAAATCCCAACTTATTTTCGCATTTCTCGCCATGATATGGCCGCTATTCGTTGTTTCTGCGGAAGAGAGCTCTACGATTGCCACGGGGACCGTTTGCCCGATTGGGTGGCGATGGGAGCACTTCATCCCATTCATCCAGTTACTGAATTGTGCACTGGATGCCGTCATCATAAGCCATACCTCTCATCTCGCCCGTTCTGCGATGGAGGATGGAGTCGATATTTCCAAGTTTCTGGGTAAACTTTCGCTCGTTGCGGCGGGAAGCATTGTGATACTGTCTTTCCCTTCCTGGCTTTCCGACTCGGAGTTCATCATGGCGTTCAAGTTTCGAGCTCTTGACAATAGAGACTTTGCAGTCGATGGAATGTTTGCTTCAATTAGTGTGCTGTGTAGCTTAACGCTACTCTCATCTTTGCACCCGACATGTCTCGCTCTTCTTATAGCCACTGCCACATTTCTAGGCATACAGATCCCAGTCCAAAAGGTCATTCTGTTTCTATCTCCCGCCTCCTATGATGAACTTGCAAAGCATACAACCATCGCAATACTCTTGGCGGTGCCTCTCTGGTATCTTGCTATTCGGATTCACCATACAGGAGAGTCTGCCACGTCGCGAGTCCTCTCCAATTGGCTTATCATTTGCAGCTGTGGGTTTTTATTCCTAGCTGTGGCAGTGGTATCCCGCCTGTTTCTCCTTGAACATCCACAAAGGATCTCAATCAACACAGCAATCAAATCACTGGTTGCAGGCGCGACGGTGCAATCAGCCATATGGGAGTCACAAGCGGCAACTAGTAATTCATTAGCACACGCTGTGAGAGAATACACAAAAAGGTACGGTATCCCACCTCCACCAAATTTCGACAAATGGTACGAGTTTGCAAAAGAGCATCATTCTGTTGTCATCGACAATTTCGACCAGATTCATAACGACTTACTTCCTTTCTGGGGATTAGACCCCGCGCATATACGTGAGCTCACTGTAAAGCTCTTTGCCTATGGAAGCTCAGAGATGGGCGGTATGCGTATTAGAAATGGTTCTGTAGAGCAATCGCCACATATACCTGGATCACATCGTTGGATGACGGACTCATTTCAGAGGATGATTGAGCCTTTCTCGCAATGGCTACCCGACATGGATATAGCCATCAATCTGGCTGATGAGTGTCGCATGGTGGTGCCATTCGAACACATGGAGAAACTGAAGGCCAAAGCTCAGCAGAATAGACAAGCGACAAGCAAAATGGAGCAGAAAACATGGCCCAGCAGCTCGTTTTCGCAATCTCCATGGCCCCAAGATTTCCCCAAGCCTTTGCCTCGGGCAACCAATGGCAGAAAAGATATCATTGATCCCAACTTCACCAATAACATTCGGAGACCAATATTCTATGATCTTGTTGCCGCATCATGTCCGCAACACTCTGCTGTACACAATCGTCGCTGGTGGGATTGGAGCAGTCTGTGTGTTGACTGCATCAAGCCTCATTCAATACTGACGAGCAGCGGTGCATTGCTGGCAAATGTATCACTTGCTCACGATCTGTGCCATCAGCCAGACGCCGCATATTTGGATGGATTTCTCAACTCGCCCTCTGCCATGGTGGGCACAAATGTCTTCTTCCCCATATTCAGCCAAGCGCGTGTTGGCGGTTTCTCCGACATTCTGATTCCGTCGCCGTGGAACTTTGATGAGAAGAGTGCTTTCAAGGAGGACAGCGGTGTGGCGTGGGAAGAGAAAATTAACGGGATGTTTTGGCGTGGATCACGCTCAGATGGGTTTTCAGCTCATGGGCGATGGCCAGGATTTTTACGATCGCGATTCGTGCACGAAGCCTACGACAAGACTTTGTCTTTGAGATCTTCGGGCATTGATACTCCAGTGATTGTTAACGTTTCTTTTACCGGAGACGTGCCCAAATGCACTGAGAGAGAATGTGCTGTTGAATTAGAAGTTTACCGGAAATGGGGTCTTGCAACGATGAACAAGGATTCAGTCAGCCCAACATCCAACAACGAAGCAAACCAGCTGCCTCCTAGTGTCCCATTTGAGGAACATTGGCGATTCCGACATCTTATGGACATGGATGGTGCAGGCTTCAGCGGTCGATTTCTTCCGTTCTTGGAAAGCCGCAGCTTGCCTTACCGCGCAGCCTTCTTTCGTACTTGGTACGACGAGCGACTTCAGGCTTGGCATCATTACGTCCCTGCAGATACTAGACTTGGCTCGGGATTTTGGTCCGTCTTGGAGTTTTTCAGTGGCGGCGCCAATGGCAAGAATGGTGAAGGACCTGAAATGGCTAAAACGATTGCGGAGCAGGGCAGAGAGTGGACACAAACAGCGTTGAGAAAAGAGGATATGCAAATATACATGTTTCGTTTGCTTTTGGAGTGGGGCAGAATCACGCATGATGAAAGGGAGAACCTTGGGTTTACACTTTAGAGAGATGGCATATAGGACGAGAGAATTAAGAACTGTTTTTAAACGCAAATTCATATTCTGTGGCTTCGTATCATCATAACTGCCAGCCCTCCACCAGGGAAAACCTGGCAAAAACATTTCATAGCTATCAAACAGAAAGTCGTACACAAACACATACTCGCGCCGCGCCACGTCTCTCCAAATCTAATATATATCTAGAGAATATCTAATGTTGGAATCGGAAGTCAAGCCTCTTATTTCCTTCGTCGGTTGTTGTAGCGAGGTAATTCAGTCGTTCATTCTCAGTCATAGCGTTCCACTTCTTCTCGCGGTAGCGGTTGCGAGCAACGTAATAAATCTTGGTGAGAATGTAGAGAACTATGTTCATACAAGCAATAGCCAGGAGTGAGCGGTTGCCATGGATATAGCGAGGTGCATCATCTATTAAAGTTGTCAGCAAAAGTGGAATAGGAACGATAAGTGAATCCACGTACCGGCTCGATAGATGTTGGCAGAGACAATGCCTCCAGCCTGGACGAACATGTTGTAGCAAGCCGCTGAAACGGTTCGAAGTCTAACTGCGTTGGAGTTGCGGGAGTTCCAGCCGACTTGAATCGGGTGGGCTGCACAAAGAGTTAGAAGCCATACGCGCTATCGGGGTCATACCTGAGTTGGAATGAACTTACCGTTTGGATATGCGAGGAGAAGCGAGACCACAACCCAGAATACCCACTTGTTGACTTCTTGGCTATTCACAACGTTGAGATAGATTAAGAATGGAAGAACCCAGATTTGGCCTATGAGGGCGGTGAAAGTGAGTTCGTTTATAGCTTCAGCAAAATACGTGAGGGCCAGCATCATGATGACTGAGACAAAGTTGAGTTATTAAATGACTTTTTTCGAGGTATGAATATGTATCTTACCATGCAATACTGTCGATGGAATTGTAAGCAAGTTGGTTTGGAAAGTATCGAATCCCAATTGTTTTAACGTGATAGTGAGGTAATTTGCAGGCGGCGTAGCAGGAATCTGGAATACAAGTCCAAGGATATAGATTGGCCTATCATTCCCAGTCATCAGTAAACTGCTTTAATTTTACTTGTTCTAGAGTCGCGACTTACCACAGATCATAGTCTTTAAGACTCTGCCATAGCAATTTGGGTGTGACTGGCTCGCGGTTATGCATGGAACTCTTGCCTGGATCTTCACGAATCACCCTGTTGACAATGATTTTCTCTTCTCGCTCATTAAACCAGCCATTCTTGCCTCTGAACCAACTGGCTGTTTGGCAAGGACCGGCGGGCATGAGCACCCATGCCAACAACCCAACGACGAGAGTCAGGAGACCCTAAATGGATTATTCGTAAGTAAGGCGAATTGACTAATGAGCTACACCATGCGCGACTCACTTCAATAAGGAACAGCCATCGCCATCCAGAGCGACCAGCGATGCCCCGCATATGCAGCAGACCATATGCCAGCAAAGCAGAGATGATATCTGCCAAGCTCAGAGCAGTCCAGAAAAAGCCAAGGCGGATTGACAACTCTGCGTGTTTGTAAAAGTATGAAAGGTACAGGATAACCTTGTCCATTATCAGCTACTAATTCGCCTCATGTAGACAGCATGCAACTTACATCAGGAATAAATCCACCTTGAATGATTCCAAGCAGGGCTCGTGTGGCAAGGAATGATGATCTACCTGACAGCCAAAATTGGGCACCCGCGATGATGCTCCAGATGCACATTTGCATGGGGATCCATCGATCTGGACCCATCCATTTTGACACCAGCTGTGATGGAAGCTCTGCAATGAGAAAAGATAGCTTGAATACTGTGTTGCCGAGATTGTAGTCTAAGACATGGAATGTTAGTATTAGTGTTCAATACCCAATGTCAGACTCGAGCATACCGTTCGTAGTCAGGTTGAGATCTACGAGAAAGTTGTCCGTAAGAGCTTGTGAAAGGTTTGAACGATCGAGCTCAAGAGCCATGAACATTATGCATGCCCAAAACATAATGTACCAATCAATCTTCCGGATGAGTTTGCTCTCTTCACGCCAGGTCCATCGGAAGGATGGGTCGAATCTGTGAATGTTTTCCCTGTAATCTCATATTAGCGAACTGAGTTTCGAACTTGTGACGAAATCACGTCTCCTCACCAGTCTGATCTTGGCTGGTATTTCTCTGCCGTGTCGGGGTCATCAAAGACACTAAGCTGTTGTCATGTCAGCAGAATTACATCAAGCCATCCATTGAACCATCACATACTTGCGTTGCGATGGCATCTTTGTCAATTGGCGATCCTCTCTTGAACCAAGATTTTCTCTCTATTATGGGGGCTCCAAGCGGCGGTGAGCTGCTGTCTAATGAAGTTGTTGAGATAGACGACGGGTCTTTCAGACCCCTAGCAAGTACAGTCGCCATGGTGTTGGCAGTTAAGATGGGGATTGCTGAAGGGAGAAAGAGAGCAAGTCCCTCGACTATTTCGATATCGTGATTTCCATTCTAGGACATTAGTTATATAATATTACGGCCTACAAAGTCCGCTTTGATGTTTGAATGTGGCGATCGCACGCAAACGAGCCAAGGGACAATATTGGGTCCGCGGCAGGTGCGGATAGGTATGATGAGAACAATCCAAGCGATTACGACGAGAGGGCTAGACTCGATGGAACCTAGGACATCCATTATTAAAAGATGCCGTCTGGGGTACCAATGAACGGCTGGTCGTTACCAATATCTAAGGTGGACTTGTGACCGGGCCCCGGTCTCCAGTCTTCAGATCGCTACCCCGGGGCAATGAGATCATGCATATGCGCACGTAGATGCAGATATAGATGCCCGGCACTATAGCCCTTATCAGTCGGATCTATAACCCCAACTGGTTACGTATTCTGCCTTTTACCTGGTTGGCCGTTCTGCTACTATGGAGTTTCACTGGTTTAATAGAGGTGGGTTTGCTTGCAAACCAAGCATTCACAGGTATTCTGATGTCTCTGAATTGATTTTTTTTCTCACACAACTTATTTCGTTTTTCTTCAAACTATTGAATCTCAGTTCCTATTTTTTTTCTGTCATTTGTCGAGGCTGACATATCCCAGCGTTACGCAGCGTGGTGCGCCTTATCTCCAACATTCATTGTGCGAGTGGCGGGCACAATCACGCAATCACCACCTTGATTATCACTACGAACAGCAAAACGCGCATCATCAACCGCCCAACATGTGCCCGAAGCACGCAATTCGAGAGAATTCGTTTAAGCTACCCAGATAGGGGTCTCGGCAACATTTTATTCCTGGAAACAACCACACAAGGCGCTTGTGCAGCACGCGATGTTCATAAAAGATACCCTCGTCTTGACGGCAAAATAGCCGGTCATGCTTGCTGTCGTGCTTCTATGAGAAGTTGATGTGATTTCTGGCTGAGTCTATACGCTACACCCCCGCGTCCGAGAAGCGCAGCTGATTATGCTTGAATTCGCCCGTCTTTGATTAGCCCTATTTGCGGTCGTCGGTTATGATGCGATATCTCCCAGTTCAGAGACATCCGCACCGTCGCTTTGGAGATGTGACTAGTCGCGCGAGGTCCCGGACTTTGGTTGTAGGATGCAGAGTTCTAACCCAGATAGATGTCTCTACTCCGACTAGAGCCAGGCATCATGCAATGCAACTGAACGCGTTGCTTGCTAATAGCATGGTTATACCGATGGTCCGACTGAATGCTCCAATCGCAGGCTGTGTACGCTCAATGTCGAAATGGCCGAGATCCTTAACTCCGCAAGGCTACATGAATGTTTATATCGTAGTTCCCATTAGTGAGGCTATATCCCCTCACTGACGCAATTTGACAGTTGATGTCGCACAATACCGCGTCACTTATTGGTTTTACGTGAATGCAGCTAAAAAGATGGCTTGAGCATGTAGCTGACATGGATGATGATACGATTCTTGGTAGCCAGGGATGCTCTTGCTGGATGGTGTTGATTTCATATGACTCTGAGACAAATGCAACGATATTTCAAAAACGATTGAGAAGGAATGTTGAAATCGACCTATAAGTATTCATCGTCTCCCACGACATTGTACTGTTTAAACTTTCATTGATCATTCATCAGACCAGCCTACCCATTTGTACAGAAATTTTGATTCTTCTGAATATCCAAAAACATCAACAACAATGGCTCCCTCGGCAGTTGAAGCACCTGCTGTTATTCATAATGTTCCTATAAAGGTTAAGGCTCAACAGCCCATTCCCCTTGCAGGCACCTTGGATGAGTTTGAGTCTTTCGATATTACTCCAGTCATTGGCCGAGAATTCCCCAAGGCCAATCTGGTAGACTGGCTGAACGCTCCCAACTCCGATGAGCTTCTGCGAGAGCTTGCTGTTACTAGTAAGTCTCAATCACTTTTGGAGTAAATAAAAAGAGAAACTCAACGGGCGTCTAACTCTTAATAGTTTCACAACGCGGAGTGGTCTTCTTCCGAGCCCAGGACAACCTGACCAATGATCTCCAGAAGGAGCTCATTCTCAGACTTGGCAAGCTGACTGGACGGCCGGCAACATCTGGCTTGCATATCCATCCCATCTTGAACAATGAGCGAGAGCTCGGTGGTAGCGATCCCGAGATTAGCACCATCAGCTCCCTCCAGTTCGAGAAGTTCTACAAGCAGACCAAGCCAGACGAGCTCAGCCCCAAGAAGCAAAAGGCTGCGGGCTGGCACAGTGATATCGCTTTTGAGCCTGTCCCCGCTGATTATACCTCACTCCGACTCGTTAAGCTGCCCAAGACTGGAGGTGGTAAGTAGCCCATAACAATTATATCAGTGCTTTTAAGTGTTACTCTTTCTAAACATGATATAGACACTCTCTGGGCCTCTGGCTATGAAATTTATGACCGCATTAGCGAGCCTTATCAGAAGTTCCTGGAGACTTTGACTGCCACCTTCGAGCAGCCTGGTTTCGGTGAAGTTGCCAAGCGAGCTGGCTTCGAGCTGTATGATAAGCCTCGTGGTGCCCCCGAGAACGTCGGCTCCGAGCTCAAGGCCATTCATCCCGTTGTTCGAACCAATCCCGTCACCGGATGGAAGAGCATTTTCCCAGTCGGCGGCCACGTTAAGCACATCAATGGCCTAACTGAAGAAGAGAGCAAGAAACTGCTACAGTGGTTCTTGGATCTTGTTCATGATGGTCATGACCTCCAAGTCCGCTTCCGGTGGCAAAACCCCAATGATATTGGTACGTCTCTTTTCCTCCAACGTCTGTAATTATTACGTCAACTAATTAATTCAAATAGCTATTTGGGATAACCGCAGTGTATTCCACACTGCTACTTTTGATTATACCGGACTGGGTGAGCGCTTTGGTAACAGAGCCGTTGGTTTGGGCGAGCGACCGTACCTTGATCCCAACAGCACATCACGCCGGGAAGCTTTGAGCAAAGAAGCTTAATTCATATGTAGTTTATATCAAGTAATTTAATAAATCAGTTTCAGAACTATCTCAATTCCAGTAGAATTGAATTTTCTTTTACTTTATATATATTTAAAGAAGAAAAATAAGTAGGAATAAGCCGCTGTATTGGTTTACATAAAGTGTCTGATCAATGACTATAGTTGAGGCATAAAAACAGTGTGAATCATCAACCTTTCTTGGTATGAATTTATTGAGTTCATATAATCCCTTAGTTTAAACTTTAGAATGTGATGAGGTGATTCCAGCAGCGAAACATTGCTTAAATATCACGAGTTCAACTCCCATGTGGCTAGAAGCTCAATACGAGTTTCACCACTCTCCGACATCATTGATACAGAAAGATTGGAGTGAAAATAAGAAGCACTGAATATATATATAAAGGACTGCTCGATCATTACTCGAATGTCACTTAAGGAGCAGCAACTCTTTTTTTTTTTTTTTTTTTTTTTGAGTGGTGAAAGTGCTTGATGCCCTATTGTACGATACATATTACCTTTAATATACAGTAATGTGATACATGGCAACGGTGATCATTCGATACACTGCCTGATCCTTGAGCATTACTTTCAAATTCGGTTAAGCTTCTTGCCAAGATCCTCCCGAATGTAGACCTCGTTAAACTCTCTCAAGTACGGCGAGGCCATCATCTTCTTAAACGTTTCCTTCAATTCTCCATTCTCGTCTTTATCCAAATGAACGATTCTCCAAATATTGAGCGGCTCATTTTCAGTCCCGGCCACAGAGTGTTCAACATGGAAAAGCGGCTGCTCCGTTCCAGCGACAATCTTACGACCATCCGGACCTTCAACTTCCGGTACGCCAATGAAGATTGCTTTTTCCTTGTCATGGTCTAAGAATACTTGCTCGATGACAGTGGTGTACCTCGTCGGATCTGACCACATTCCCTGGTCCGTAACGCGCACAAACGTCTCCGTTGGTCCGTCCTTCTGCAGGTTAAAGACCTGGAGGCTTCCTGGGCGCAAGATATGCCGTAGATACTTGGCGGGGTTGTGTGCTTTCTTTACTTCCATGTCCCAAAGCTGGGTTTTTGTATACAGCAAATCCGGATCAGCGTCATAATGACCGCTTTTTATTACTTTGTTTACATTGGAGGGCTCCAGGGTAATGGGAGTATTATTGGGGTCCCTGAACGCGACCTCTAAGATCGTTTCGTGGTTCTCGAAAGCCGCCATGAGGAATAAAGTAATGTTAGACTCGATGTTGAATATTTTGTGAAGATTATTATGATATGTTGTTTGTCCAAGACAAAGTTGGTTCAATATAGGTCATCGAGCGGGGACATTGGGCTATTTTATACATAGGCTTACGTAGTGTACTAAATGTCATTTGGCGGCGCCACTTTGTGTATGTCCACCAAATTAAAGCTTGCATTTTTGCTTTCTCAAGGAGAAAAATCAATTATAGTCGCGGAATGCGGCGAGCCATAAGCCCGATGAGGTTGGCATCAGCTCGCCCCGGGTCTACTCTCTGTTTCTTCAAAAGCGAAGTAACCGCTTACTCAGCCTTGAGCTGTTAGTATGAACCATATAATCGGGTTTAATGAACAAGATCATAATGGCTGATGGCTATTGTTAATCGCTTATCAATCTTCATCGGAATCTCTAACCTGTCGGTTAAAGGCCGGAGATGCGATGATTCAATAACATCTTTTGATGCAACGTTGAGGCCGAGAGCCAAGGAGAAACAGCTGATGCGACAGTGGACCTCGGTCAAGCACGGATGTCCGAAGTCGCGAATGTTCGCTCGACGTCGAAGTTTTACTGGACTAGAGGCTTTATGTATCCGGAGTCCGTATGGCCGGTGGGATAAGCCGTGATGGTTATTACTCATACGTTTGCGGTCCGTCGATCCTGGCATCTGGAAAAAGACTTGCAACGAATTATTCTCCGAATATGAGATAAGGAACAGCTAATGAATCAACTACAATTGACCACCTCAAATAATAGCGATTTCGCTATTCCTGCAATCACGAACTGCATTTACCACAATATCCACATTCTTCGTTGCATTCAGTAAAGTCGCCGCTCTCACTTCCGCTCTCATTTCCGCTCTCACTGTCGCTGTCATTATGAGCCTCCCCACCGCCTTCAAGCCATTTGAGCCATTGCTCTTTTCCTTGCTCTGAAAATGCTACTCCTGCGTCTGGAAGGCGTTGTCGAATCTCTAGTGAGCCACCTTGAACCCGAACAATTTCTAATAGCGTATCTTTCTTCTCGAATGCTGTGGCGATTATGCGACGCAAAAGAACACTTAGGCGGTTAAGGTCTGGCTGATGAGACTTTTCCCAATCTTGAACTTCTTCCTTGACATCAGAAACTTCGATGTTGCAGAAAAGTCCATGTTTGTGATGCGCAAGTATGAACTTGGGGATTTGCATAGCCCACAAACGCGGCAATTCATCCCCAAGAGTATCCTGGTCGATTGATCTAATGGAACGTGTCTTAAGATCAAAAATGGTTGACTGTGGCGTCAATTGACCACCATCAACCACTTCAAGTGGCAAGGCGTTAGTCAGTCGAACAGGGGACGATCCAATGGAGAGGTTTTCAAAATGACCAGCAATATCATCTTCTTGAATTTTTGAAGATGCTGTCGCTGGCAGTACCTCCGTTTCTCTTTCTTCCATGTATCCATCACAGCTTTGCCGCATTAGCAGGCCAAGCCCTCCAAACCGGTATGTAAGAATCCTATGGTGCGATTTAGAAGGCCGGACGTCGGGAGCCCATGTGGTATAAGCGTCAGGAAATGTATGCCCAAAACCCTTGACCCCCAATAGTTGCTCTTTGGGGGAGTTCTCCCTTCGCACGAGATGCACAGTTTTGCCTACAACTTCCACAAGCATACGAAATGTACACTCGATACCTCGAACAAAACGAAGAAGATGTCCAAAAGTACTATTGCATCCGACGATGTCGATTTCCAGCGGGTTTGGGTGCATTCTCATGACGGAAATAATTGCTGGTTCGAGTGGATGCTTTGGGAAGAAGGCTGAATTGTGATCACGATAGTACACGCCACTATCTCCCTGAAGCTGTTGAGGATGCTCCAACGGTTTCCAAAGGGGTGGGCAACCTAAGTTTATTCAGAATCGGGAGATATTTTTATGCCTTGCGTGGAGGACTTGAAGTTGCACACTTACCAGGTACAATGATTTTTGGAGCTTTCTGATCTGCCCAGTTATATGATGCGATCAGCTTACTCTCTGTGATTCCGAAGTAATCATCTTCTCCTTTACTATTGTCTAGGCTCTTCTGGCTAATAGCCTCAATCAAGTCACCGAGAGGAGGTGGCGGTGATTCTTTGGTTTGTACGAGAGGATTTCGACGGCCTACGGCTCGGAAACCTCCACGACCACGCCGTCCTTTGTCAAAAGACATGGTAGAATTCTAATGCGCTATGGGTTTATCGTGAAGACCGGACACTGATAGATCTCGGGCGATATGTGCTGAAAACATCATTGGGGAATTTATGCTCCTCCTCAGCGTGGTCTCAAGCATCAAGTGAATGGAGGCCTACAACGGATAGGTGCGACATAACGAATCATGGTCTCGGGCGGCTATGACCGCTTCCCAACACACAGACGTGGAGAGGCGCAGTTGGCCGCATCATTGGGCCAACATTTGACACTTATCCTATCAAAAGTGATTTGATTATGTGCCGTGTAATTAATCTGAGGCTTTTGCTTTCCAAACAGTCACTGCAGCCTAACGATGTACAAAGATACCATGCCGTGGTCGAATCAGATGGCCAGGCTGTAACTCGGCTGAAGCTGCTGCGGGAGGCCCATCATATTGACCCAACGAGGTGAGATGTACCCCCACAATTTGTGTAACGGGAGACGCACCAAGGCCTCCTACATGTGCCTCGAGGATGCCTTGCGGCGATGAATGAACCTGCGTTGCCAAATTGAATGCATTCTGCTATTCGTTGATGGAAGAGCGTCTCGCGGGCCTGGGGAATACCTAGAATTATATATATTGGCCCCCAGTCCCAATCATTCGTAATCATTAACTTACCCCATTATTATTATCTGCAAACACCTTTCATTCAACAAAATGGTCTCCAAGCCTCTTGTTTCTGGTCGCGCTGCAAAGCTGCAGAAGCTTTTCTACTCATTCATTAATGGCGAACGCACTGTGCAAAATTCACAAGAAGCCAAGCTCTTCTTCGAGTCAGTAGACATAATATGCGAACAAAAATCTGCAGCGGCCTGTGTGGAACACATACTTGCAAAAAGAGAAGGCGCAAACACCGTAAGAGACGCTATTCGCAGCAATCTTTCGTGCGAATTCATAACATCCACAACGTCTTCCTTTCTCAAGCAAGTATGTCAACCTCAAGTTAAATCAATGAACGATGGTCATTTTCTTGAGAAACTACTGGTAGAGATTCTCTGCCCTCCTACGTTCTGGACTGCATTTTTGGGATTTTACACATCCCAGCGGCTTAGTGGCGAAAGCCTCGTTACCTTTGCGTCTCTATGTTTGGAGATTGTGTCTTCATCGTCACCTGAGATCCAGGCACTTTCCCATGACGTGGAATCACTCAAGGGAAGCAATTCATTAACACGCTCGCAATACGAGGCAGTACGCGCTCTTGGCTATCGGGTCGAGAAAGTGATCCAGCTTCGCAAGGGTCCGGCAATTGCATCTATCAGGATGAACTACAGCCCTGGGGGCAGACATGACAACGACTTTGCAGATTTTCGCCAGAT
The DNA here is from genome assembly GCA_003012085.1 of Trichoderma brevicompactum. Taxonomy (NCBI): domain Eukaryota; kingdom Fungi; phylum Ascomycota; class Sordariomycetes; order Hypocreales; family Hypocreaceae; genus Trichoderma; species Trichoderma brevicompactum. The sequence goes on along the minus strand of PXNZ01000264.1, from coordinate 54,395 downwards.
TTCCATTTTCCCCACAGCGGATGAAGTCAGCTCAAAAGATGAACCATTTCTTCAACGGTTGGATGACGTATTCGAGGTTCCAAGGGAATCGCGTGCGAGAAACCATCTCGATTGGCTCTTTCGTCTTCTGAGAGAGGATATGCTTGCAGAACTGAGAGAAGATCTACAGGTAGCCTGGGGCCAAAAAAGGCCAGGCGTAAGCCACTCTGCTTGGGTGGACTGAACCTAGTGGACTATGATGTCGGAACAAATCGCTTTGCGAAACCATTCACGTTGGTACTTCAATGTCGAGAGGGAATTGCTTTCCCCCAGAGTAAGCGTACTGCCGAAGCGAAGAAGAAGTACCTTGAGGAGTTCAAACACTTTGTGAAGCACAATTCTGTCGGCGCTCTCTGCTGCGATAAGAATATAATTGCCTTCGGATCTATTGTACGAGATGTAGATTGGCTCATCCGAGACCCGCCAATGATTGGAATCCAAATCACCGACAATGCTGGGCTGAAAGGCGCGGTACACTCGCTGCTAGGACCAAATTGTCCCCAGCTCAAATTCTACGTCGTCGATACAGCGACATTTGCCTACGAGCCAATCCTACAACGGCTGAAAGAGGTCACTGAGATTCCGATTGAGAATGCCATTCTTGATCCAGCGGGACCTCCATCTCAATACGATCCTCCCCCAAAGTTACAAGCCTTCATCAACGAGCTCAAAGTTGCGCTGCGAAACAAAACAGCGGTTGATTTGGAGCGCAAATTGGGCATCTCATTTCCTGTCAAAGTTCGAGATGCACAACTCGAGTCACTGATTAATGGTCTGGAGAATCCTCTAGGCCAGATACAGGGTCCACCAGGAACTGGTAAATCTTTCATTGGAGCTATAATCGCTCGAGTGCTCATGGAGCTGACTGAATATCGAATCTTGGTCTTAAGTTATACAAATCATGCCTTGGATCAATTCCTAGAGGATCTTATGAACATTGGAATAGCGGGGAGCAACATGGTTCGGATTGGTTCAAAGGCTACCTCGAGAACAGACGCGTTACGACTCGATGGCCTTTCAAAAGAACCCCAGTTTCGACCTAGTCTTGATATCAAAGCAATGCTTAGCACAGCCAGAGCAGAACAACAGGATACCAAGGAAAGGCTGGAAGAACTGGTAGAAAGGCTAACGAAACCGCACATTCAGCCGCAAGAGGTTCTGGATATGCTAGAATTCTCGGACTCCGGCATGGGTTACTGGAATGCATTCCAAGTTCCCGGCGATATGTTAATCGCTGGAAAAAATAACAAAGCGTTACGGCCTGTCGATATTTATGCTAATTGGGTGAATGGGATGGAAATATCCTCCTTGGGTATATTAGCAGAGAACACGGATCCTCAATTCCATCTCATATGGAACATTCTGCCTGGTAACCGGCTGGTGCTTCATAATCAATGGGCAAATGAGATCCGACAGGAGCAGATTGACGAGTTTGTGCAACTGGCAGAGACTTCTAATAGCCTCTACCATCATATCGATAGTCTTCTCAAGGAGAGCAAAAGAAATATTGTGAAAAACAAACGGATCATCGGTTGCACTACCACGGGTGCGGCAATGTACCAGTCCATCATCAAGGCAGCTGAGCCAGATATTGTCCTTGTCGAAGAAGCTGGCGAAATTCTGGAGGCACATGTTATTACATCTCTCAGTCCGTCTGTCAAACAGTTAATCCTTATTGGTGACCACAAGCAGCTGCGTCCCAAAGTCAACAACTACAATCTGACTTTGGAAAAGGGTGAAGGCTTTGATCTCAATGTGTCACTATTCGAGCGTCTTATTAGACAAGGTCATGAATTTACAACTCTTCAGGAGCAGCATCGTAGCCATCCGGATATTTCACAGTTTGCACGGCTATTAGCCTATGAAGAACTCAAAGACGTACCAAAAACACATAACAGAGAAAGGATACGAGGGCTATGGGAGCGAGTCATCTTTATGCATCATGAACATGCCGAGGAAACATTGGATAATGTCCATGATCGGCGAGACCCAACATCAAAAGCTAGCAAAAAGAACACGTTCGAAGCGCAAATGGTATTGAAAACGGTTAAATATCTCTGCCAACAAGGATACAAGTCAGAAAACATAGTTATCCTAACCCCGTATATGGGTCAGCTTTCTCTGCTGAGACAGACATTGAGCGAGATAAACGACCCATACTTGAACGATCTGGATACACATGAATTGGTGCGCGCTGGACTAATGACACAGGCTGCCGCCAAGGCAGCAAAAGGCAAACTGCGCCTTTCAACTGTTGGTAAGAAAATCACATTCATAACACTTGATGGACATAAATTAACAAGCCACAGACAATTACCAGGGAGAAGAAAGCGATATTGTGATTGTATCCTTGGCCAGAAGCAACAAGAAAGGCGATATTGGGTTCCTAGTAGCTCGCGAGCGATTGGTAGTGCTCATGTCACGAGCGAGGAATGGTATTATACTCTTCGGGAACATGAACACTTTCCTCGCGAGCAGGAAGGGCAAAGAGCTCTGGAAAAGCTACTTTGATGCTATGAAAGACAAGAAATTCTTGTTTGATGGATTGCCTGTGCACTGCGAGCAGCACCCTGACCGGTCCGCTCTGCTTCAGAAGCCTGAGGATTTCGATCAACACTGCCCTGATGGGGGATGTGCTCAGTTATGGTAAGTTGCAATGCGGATATGTGAAGCCAACTCAACGTCCGTCTAACAGTTTTAGTGGCGCAATTCTTAGTTGCGGGAAGCATCCCTGCGACCGCCGATGTCATCGCTTGTCGAACCACTCACAAGTCCCATGCACAAAAATGGTTCAGAAAACATGCGAACGCGGTCACAAGATGAAGCATCTATGCGGGAAAGAAAATCAGGGCTGTAAGTCTTGCGCGAGGGAAGATGAGGAAACTCGACGGAGGATAAAGAGAGATTTGGAGCTGGAGAAAAAACGACAGGAGCGACAGGACAAGTACCATCGTGATCTTCAGGAAATGGATGATGAAATCGATCATCACAGACGCGTGATGAAATACAACCAAGAAGAGGAAGATCAAGCCAAAGAACTCGCACAGAAAAAGGCCCAATTGCAAAGCCTCAAAGAAACCAAGGCCAGAATGGAAGCCTCGAAAGTGGCAACGAACAATCAGAAGGCTTCTAACGAGAAACCACAAGGAAATAAACGAGTCTCTTCTGGTATTCTGGGTCCTTCAGCACAGGAGTGGGATGCAATGAAGCGCAACGAAGGGGCTGTTAACGATGCCCTGGATGATCTCATGGATCTCATTGGTTTAGAGTCGGTAAAGGAGGAATTCCTTTCAACCAAGCACGCTGTCGACTCTCAAATCCGACAGGGTGTGTCTCTGGCTGATACAAGACTGAGCTGCTCACTCCTTGGAAATCCTGGAACAGGCAAAACGACCGTGGCTCGCATATGGGGTAGATTCCTTACTAGTATAGGGGCAATCGCTGGTGATTGCTTTGAGGAAACTACGGGCTCTAAGCTGGCCAATATGGGAGTCAAAGGATGTGAAGACCTAGTGGAAAAGATCAAAGAAGACGGTGGCGGAGTCTTGTTCATCGACGAAGCCTATCAGCTTTCCTCTGGCAACAACCCCGGCGGCAAAGGGGTCTTGGATTATCTCCTTGCTGAAGTTGAAAATCTTCGTGGAAAGGTTGTCTTTGTTCTTGCTGGGTACTCAAAACAGATGGAATCTTTCTTCGCGCATAACCCAGGGTTTCCCAGTCGATTTCCCATTGAAATGAGCTTTGAAGACTACACCGATGAGGAGCTACGACAAATTCTCGAGCGTCAAGTAAATCGCAAGTACAGGAACAAAATGCAGGTTGAAGGTGGGCCAGATGGTCTGTACTTTCGTATTGCCTCCCGCAGAGTGGGGAGGAGCAGGGGCAAGGAGGGCTTTGGAAATGCCCGTGCTATTGAGAACGCTTTGGCAAGAATAGAGAAGAGACAAGCAAATAGGTTTCGAGTTGAGAGTCGAGCTGGTAAAGCCCCGAATGATTTCCTGTTCACCAAGGAAGATATCATCGGTCCGGAGCCATCATTGTCTCTACAGAATTGCATGGCGTGGCAAAAATTGAATCAGATGATGGGGCTAAAAGAAGTCAAGCAGCAGGTAAAAATTCTGTTGGATTCGATCACTACGAACTATGAGCGAGAACTTGCTGAAGAACCGCTTATGCAATTTACACTCAATAGAGTTTTTCTTGGGTCCCCAGGAACGGGCAAAACAACAGTCGCCAAGCTTTATGGAGAGATACTTGCAACTCTTGGTCTCTTGTCCAATGGTGAGCTGGTAGTTAAAACTCCAGCTGACTTTATCGGCGCTCATTTGGGGCACTCGGAAGCGCAGACGAAAGGTATTCTGGCTGCCACAGTTGGCAAGGTTCTGGTAATTGACGAAGCGTACGGTTTATATGGCGGGAAAGGTTCATCTTCAGACCCTTTCAAAACGGCAGTCATAGACACAATTGTCGCAGAGGTCCAAAATGTGCCTGGTGATGACCGTTGCGTAATTCTAATAGGATATCAGGAACAGATGGAAGAAATGTTTCAAAACGTCAATCCAGGATTAAGCCGTCGATTTTCAGTGGATACACCGTTTGTCTTTGAGGATTTTGATGACGATGCTCTTCGAAAGGTACTAGACCTGAAATTAAAGGCGTCTGGCTTTACCACCACTGGAGAGGGCAAAACGGCTGCCCTCGATGTCCTCATCCGAGAACGTAATAGGGCTAATTTTGGCAACGGTGGTGCGATTGAGAATCTCCTAAGTAAAGCTAAAGCTTCCTATCAGAAAAGAATATCAGATGGAAAGATGAAGAAGAGAAACCAGCTAGAGGCCGAAGACTTTGACGAAGACTTTGACAGGACTACAAGAAAGGATACAAATATACGACAGTTGTTCAAGGATGATGTTGGGCGCGAAGAGATAATCAAGAAACTCGAACACATTCAGACACGGGTACGGCAATTAAAATCTGTCGGAATGGATGTCAGAGAGGAGATTCCGTTCAACTTTTTGTTCCGCGGTCCACCAGGTACAGGCAAGACGACTACAGCGCGGAAGATGGGCAAAGTGTATTACGACATGGGTTTCCTTTCCAAAGCTACAGTGGAAGAATGCTCAGCGACTGATCTGATTGGGGAATATGTCGGTCACACTGGACCCAAGGTTCAAAAGGTCCTCGAAAAGTCCCTTGGAAGGGTTCTACTAATTGATGAGGCGTACCGATTTGCTGAGGGTAGATTCGCTAAAGAGGCCATTGATGAACTTGTCGACTGTGTCACCAAGCCCAAATATCAAGGAAAACTCATCATAATCTTAGCAGGATATGAGCACGATATAAATCGGCTTTTATCCGTCAACGCTGGATTAACCAGCCGTTTCCCTGAAACCATTGACTTCAAGCCACTCAAGCCAGATGCTTGCTTCCGACTTTTTGTTGATCTCATAAGGAAGAGGAAAGCGGAACTCATGAGCAAAGGACATGATATGGATATGAATTGCCTGGAAAGCCCGTCCGCATTATTCCTAAGCCGGTGTACGGCAATCATGACGGAACTGACAGCTGTGGAAGGGTGGGCCAGCGCTAGAGACATAAAGCAGCTTGCCAGAAATGTCTTTCACACAGTAGATCTCGATGCGCAAACACGCAAAGTAGAAGAGAAGCGGGTCATTCAAGAACTTAATCGGATGCTAAGAGATCGACAATCCAAGATGATCAAATCCGCTCCTCCTGTTGCCCCGGATGATGAAGCAGATTCCGCACCCACGCCAAGTGCCCGTTCCAATTCAGCTCTACCTATTCGCACCAGCACAAGTATGGGACCCGAACAAAACACGAATGGAGACGAACCGATCGATGGAGATGAGCCGACTGAGGAAAGGTCCACGGAGCCAGAGGAGCCAGATAGTAACCAGTCCCGACGCGCAGTCCGAGATGCTGGTGTAAGTGATGAGGTCTGGGAACAGCTCCTGAAGGATCAAGCAGAGGAGAAGCGCCAGGAAGCAGAATATCGCAAGTTATTAGGAGACAGGAAAGAGGCGGAGGCCGATCGTAAGAATATTATGCGGGAATTGGTCAAGGAAGGGATCAAAGAAGAGGATCGCCGTAAGCTCTTGGAAGCTAAGAAGAAAGCTGATGCTGCTCGAGAGAAGATTTTGCGCGAATTGATTGAGGAAGAAGAGCGCCGCAAGAAGGAGGAGGCCAAAAAGGCCAAATTGATGGCCCTTGGATGTTGTCCTATGAGATATCACTGGATTAAACAGGCCTCCGGATATCGTTGTGCTGGTGGGTCGCATTACATGTCTGATGATGAAGTTGAGAAGCATGTGGCATAGATTGAGAACAAAATATGTATAGATTTCTGGTATTTTACTCTCCTCCGCCTCATCTTGAATCATCCTCTTTTTTCTCTTTGTCGGCTTTCTTTCTTTCTTTCTTTTTCGCCAATGTTTTATTAGTTGACCGTAACTATAGCTACGGCCAAGGCTTCACACGTTACGCTTTGTAGAATAACGCCTTGAGTGATTTATTCAGCATTGGCATGCTAAGCAAGGTAAACTTTGCAAAATAATGTGCAGAAAACCAACAGTAAGAGTTAGCGGCATCGAAAAGAAGGAGGCAATTTTGCGTAGATGGCGCTTAATTAGATGTTTGCTTCCTGTTTATGAACTCGATTGGCATTAAAAAAATCACCCTTTCCCGCATATAGTTCTTGGCTAATTCTATATGGCAATGCTTGCGAAACCAATCTCATACGTTGGTTATATGCTCAATCTAGTTGGTAATTTGCAGGGATGCAATCGGTAGGATGATGTAGTGCATATTGCTTGGCTAGCATATATTTCTCTCGTATTAGAGCCCGCTCGTGTTCGTGATATCGTATATCGGATCCCCGCATCTCGGATTCAGGACTCGGAGCAACGCCATCACCCGTGTCATTATTTTAACGACGTGAATCCACCTTACTTCTCTTTCTCTGGATTTTATCGCTCCATTCATCTACCAATGCAATAACAGGTGACGAAAATGGCGCAAGACATCAATCCTTTCTCGATATCCATCCCAGACTCTGCTTTGGAACTGCTCAAGAACAAGCTTTCCCTTGCAACGTTTCCCTCCGAAGCCGATTTCTCTGACGATTGGAATTACGGTGCATCGCTAAGTGATGTGAAGCGCTTGGCTGAATACTGGAAGGACGGCTTCGACTGGCGTGCACATGAAGCGAAGTTGAATCAAATCCCGCAGTTCACGACAAAGATTTCGGTGGATGGTTTTGAGGAGCTGAATATCCATTTTATACACCAGAGGAGTAGCAGACCCGGCAGTATTCCATTACTTTTTGTTCATGGATGTAAGTGGGCTGTAATGATTGATTTATAGCTTGATTCCCATCTCGACATTTCATAGAATTACTAAAACATTGCGACAGGGCCTGGAAGCATTATAGAAGCGAAAAAGATTGTCACATTACTCGCAGAGCCAAAAGATGAAAATTCTCCATCGTTTCACGTTGTGGCGCCCTCGTTACCCAATTTTGGCTTCTCTGACAAAGTAACAAAAAAGGCCTTCACGCTTCCACAATACGCAGAAACGATGCACAAAGTCATGCTTAAACTAGGTTACGATAAATACGGTACGCAATCTCAATCACTTTCTCCCTTAAAGCTGCACTGTGTACTTTTTGAAGGTTGGTACTCATATTTTCCATGCATTAGTGACCCAAGGCGGTGACTGGGGTTTCTTCATCACCCGCGCCATCAGCCGTTACTATCCTACGCATTGCCTCGCGTCACATATCAACTTCATCAATGTTAAGCCCACCCTGCTGCGGTCTATTTGGCTTGCTGCTCGATATTATCTTGGCTGGTTATCCGAGGATGAAAAGCGCAGCGTCTTTCGCTCAGGGTGGTACATCCGAGACGGCTCGGGATACATGATTCTGCAGAGCACGAAGCCGAATTCGCTGGGCTTTGCCATGGCAGATTCGCCAGTTGCACTTCTAGCGTGGGTATACGAGAAGCTGCATGATTGGACGGATGATTACCCCTGGACCGATGACGAAATCTTGGAATGGGTCTCTATATATCAATTCTCGAAGGCTGGCCCGGCGTCAAGCTTGACCATCTATTATGAGTTACTGAAGATACAGAGGGAAGAGCTAGTAAAGACGATGGAGTATATTCCAAAGGTTCCTCTTGGGCTGTCCTTCTATCCCAAGGACGTGCTTACGCCACCGAGGTCTTGGGGTCGGGCGCTAGGTCCGGTAGTCTATGAGACGTTACACGAGAGTGGCGGACATTTCGCTGCGTACGAGTGCCCGGAAAAGTTCGCAGGAGATTTAAGGGAGATGTTCGGTAGAAATGGTGGTGCCTCGAATGTCGCTTTAGCTTTCAAGTCTACTTGATGAAGAACCTTTGTGCAGCATCCACGGAACCAAGGCTATACTCTCAAGGAAAATATCGTATGCGAATTGAAGAGTTATTAAAGGGGAGTTCTTGTATTATCGACAGGGTTACCTCTTCAGGCATCCGGCATTAAGGTCTGCTTATTTTCTTTTGGATATGTGATTACAGACAAATACAAAATGATCACGGGGATAACGCCATCCATTATATGTATGTTTGATGGCGTAGTATCAATTAGGATATAATTTCTTTAGGATTTTTTTCCGTAGTATTTTCTAGTACTGCCCATAATATCATAAAACCATTCCCGAGGCTTGTGAAACGGCCTATATACCTGCGCCGATATATGCATGTCGAAAAAAAAGAGGAAGCATATCAAGAAAACTCGCTCGCTTGCTTTGAGTGAACCAAATATCTAAACCCAAAATAAAAATACACGTTTAATGCTTTAATCTTCATAGCGATCTAGGTTTCTCAGACAGAGACCTGGTCTTTTTTCTTTGCTTCGCCTCCTGTTGCGAAATAGCAAGATATGTGCCAAGCAGCTCAGCTGCATAACGTTCACGATATTTAAAATGTTGTGATCCAAGTTTGCGAACCGTATCCTGAGCAATCTGAATAATTGCTGGGTGACGTTCTTCAGGCAGAGCTAATATAGCTGTGATATGAATCTCCATTTCTCTAGGGTTATTGGGATAACCAAGAGCCGTCCGTAAAGTTGCATCTTTAACAAGTCGCTCGCAAAATGGTTCGAATAGTTCGTGTTGCTGCAAAAATGCAAGAACAGATCGCAGAGATGTTGGATCGGAAACGAAGGGGTTGATTGGTGTCTTTTTATGTTCCTTAATCATGATTTCTGCCCTGGCAGCAAACTCCAAAGCAGTGGAAAGCTCATCCACACTCATGATTGACACTCCAGATGGCATTAAATCCCGGCGCGAATAGCCAGCTCTTGTACGCCACCAGTAATTACAAAATAGCGAGGCCAAGATAACGGGAATTAAGATCACGTAGCCCCACCATCTCGTTGCGGTCACCATGGAGCCGGCGCCTCCTAAAATCGTGGCAGTGCCGTTGATGGAGGAGTAGACTTGTACATTCCTGCTGCGCCGCTTTATCAGAGTCATGGCTCGAGTGCCGGGAATGGCCTTGGTAGCCGCGTTGATGTGTCCCTGGGCCTTGCAAAAGATGTAAAATGCCCAGAAAGAGTTGATTGTGCCAAAGAGGGCGATGGGAGCGTTGCCGATGTATCCAGAGAGGAGGTTACTAGCCAAGAAAATATCGTGGTTGGCTCCGGCGATGGCAAGATATGTGCCCACGCAAATGAGTATAGCGCCGGCGCCCATGAACATGTTAAGCCCCCAGCGGTTGACAGCCTCCATACCAAGTTCACGATGCATGACAGACAAGAGGACGTCCAACTCCCTGGTCGGCTGTGACTTTGCCGCCCTGTTAGCGCGCGCCTCTTTCAACTCACGTTGCTGCTTGCGAAGGAACTTGACGTTCCGCCATGCACGCCTAGAGTCCAGAAGGGCAAAGACGGACATGATGCCGGCAAATGTCGCTCCAACCGCCATGAAAACGGTCGCATACACCGGGACAGGGTACTGGTTCCACACATTGGCTGCAAAATCGCCTGCATTAGCTAGCTCCAGAAACCCAACAGCTCGATAGAGATTGTTCTTTAGCTTGTTGCCCTGAGGCACATAGCCATCTCCCTTCTCAGCCTTGACCAGAATGACACGATCTGCCGGTACTGATTCAGGGATGTCACAAGCAGGAGCAACTGAGAGGAGACCGAAGGAGGATGACGCGGTGGTGAAGGTGGAAGAGAATGTGCAGGCACGCGGCAAGACAGGAGTGTGATGTCCCTCACGTTGAGACTGCTGTTGCTGCTCATTCTCCTGGGGCAGCTCTTTCTGTGCATGGTCTTGATCATGACTTTCTTGATTGACAACAGTAGCATTGGCATCATCAGCATTGGAATCATCAGCGTCGACACCAGTTCTAGTGACCGCCGTCTGTGTTGGCCGCTCCGCTGCAGCACCATGAATGGGACCTGACGGAGCGTGCCGTAGTTCCTCTATTGAGGCTGTGTCGCTGTGGGTTGATGCCATGGGGAGGCAAAAGGGTGTGTCGATTAGTAGAGTGAATGAGGCAGTGTTAAGCGCCTGAGAAAAACAACCGACTCGACGGGTAAATAGTAATGGAGAATAAGGAGACGACGAGTGGTCAAAGGTCAAAAAACGTAGCAAGAATTGGACTGGGAGTGATGGGCAGGAGCAGCAGCGAAGATCCGCTCAGCAGAGAAGGATCAGCACCAGGAGCCTCATCACCAAGGTTGTCCTCTTTGTTCCCTGCCTGTGAGAGAGTAAATCTCTCTCTCCAGGCTGTTTTGGTACCACAAGGCAAAGGTTATCAGTCCATCAAAAAGGGGCGGCAGGAAGGGGAGCAAGAGGCCACAAAATAAAGAAAAGTCAGGGGAGCAAGCAACTTCGCTTTCTTCACTGCAACGCATCTTGTGCCGTTCGGCCGTCATATGGAGTACGAATCCTGGCCCCTTCGCGTCTAAAACTAGCTCCTACGTTACCGCACTCGCCTGCTGGAGCCTTTGCCGCCATCTTACGAGTTCAGGCGAACCGGAGATGCCGTTTCGTACGCCCCATTGGCTGGGCATGGCGTCCAATGGTCTCTTGACGGGTCGACGCCCCATTCCAAAATTCGGCCATTCGGCATGTGGTTCTTGGTGGTTTGTTTTTTAGTGGAGGAAGCTTGCCCTGTCTCGGCTCTTTTTGTAAGCCCCAGCCCAAGCTCGACAGGGCTGTTATGTACAATTACAGCCAATTTAGCACCTGTGTAAGCGGCAGTCTGGTCACAGTACCTCAGTTGACTGTGTTCTACTCGTTTCTGTATGCGTCAATAAGACAGATTTTCTTGTCGATCTCAACCATGAATATTCACGCAAAATCCCCAAATCACTTCCATTATACAGTCCAAACCGTCGATTTATCGTAAACGCGCGTCAGCACAAGCAGCTCCAGCCGTGATGCGGGACGCTACCGAGGCCGGCTCAGAGCTGGTCGCCATCGGACAAAGTTTCACAGCCAGGACCCTGAAAAGCTACACAAAAAATTCATCAGTGGCAGCGCCATAAGAACTCCAGCTCAATGCTTAAAATGTTCTTTTCTTAGTGCCGGGGAAACAACTCGAGCTTCGGGCCCTTGGATTGCGCCGTGACAGCGTTACGAATGCAGATTCCTAAAAATATCACGAAACTCAGCAGAAATGCGAGTCATGTTAGTGGTGGGAGGTCGGGCAAGCCATAGTTCCTGATTATCAGCCCTATTTGATGAAGCGGCCAAAATTTCTGCTTCACCATCGCTATCGCCATCGCCCGCCTGACGTCATAGCATCGCTATGTCACTGACAAGAAATGTCTCCGGAGCAACCACCTTCTATTCCACGAAATTCTATGAATTATCTTCATGATCAGCGCCTTGAACATCTTCAAAACCAAATGCAGGGTATTCACTCTATTCCAAAATCATTCTCTGCATTCCTTTAATCCCTTCTTCTGCTTTCCATTCTCGTCAAAGTTGCTGTCGTCCAGCCAGACTTCAAACCCCTTCTGAACAGCAGGCCATTCATCATCAAGGATACTAAACCAAGCCGAATCCCTACGTCTGCCCTTCACGATCATGTGTTTCCTGCAAATCGCCAAGAAATTAGCACATCCGCTATTCCGTAATAAATGCACATCTTATGGTTAATCATCATCTTACCTGAAAACTCCCTCATATGTAAATCCTAGTCGCCCAGCTGCTGCCAAGCTCGGCGCATTAAGATGATTGGCCTTCCACTCGACACGTAGATACCCGAGATCCATAAACGAGTGCTTCATGAAGAGAAAAAACGCTTCCGTCGCTTCTTTAGAGCGCTTCAAAGCGTCGCCAAGAATCACTGATCCAATTTCAATTCTGCGGTGGTTTGGAACGATCGCCAGGTAGGATAGGATGCCCGCCGGCTCCGAAGCGGGATCGGAAGCAGGGCCCGAAAGTACCGCATAGTAGATGGGATCTTTCGAAGCTGACCATGCCTTGATTGTCGTTTCGCACACCTCCTCATTTGGAAGGCCCTCAATCATCATGTATTTCCATCTCCAGGCGTTTTCCTCCCCTCCAAGGTGTTTGTAAATCGCCGGCCAATGCTCAGGGCGGAGCGGAACCACCGATGTAAAGCGGCCGTGCAGAGGCGTCCGTGGCGGCAGAAGGGCCGGCTCGGTAGTCACGACAAGTGGTCCGAGCGATGCGTCCATTTGGGAACAACTGAGCGCCAAAAATCAAAGTTTTTATTTTAGGTTATTGAGGGGATCCTGACATCCTCTTGTCTTCTTGTTTTCGGCCCTGCTTTGTGTAACGTTATTGTTTATAGCGTGCGAGTATTAAGCCGATGACTCATGTGTAACTGACGTGCCACTCAAGGGCGCCAATTGCTCCATAGTTCGTAAAAAAGGAAGCTTCCATTGCAACGGAGTAAAGGCAGAGGCAATCCACTAGCGCTTGCTTCCTAACTACTTAGCACAGTTAGATCACAGTTAAGCTATTCATGCGTGCTTCAGCTGCGACTATAGCAGATATTGGCTGTTTCTATTTTGAAAGAGTTCACATGCCAAAGTTAGAATATCACTTCTTACGGACCAAATGTACGGCTTCCGTCAGTCTTTTGAACTCCACAGAATTGCCACGGAGCCTAGAACTCGATTCCGAGACATGTCAAACCCACAGTCATATATCTCGCTTTGGTGGGCCTGTCCACTTTGAAGATGAACATTCAGGGGCGAGCCTCCGTAACCTGAAGAGAGGACCCATTCCTGGGGTGCAAGAAAATTGCGGGAAACTAGTCTCTTAATACGGTGGATCGGAAGTATCTCTGGAGCACGGGGCACATTCCGTGCGCATTAAGGCTGTCGCAAACTTCTCTTCAGTAAGCACTCAATGGCTGTTCAGGATGTTACGCTTCAAGTTCTTCTGGTGCAGTAATGTAATGGCTAACGACCAAATAATAGCCCCTACATCAGGCCTTTTATCATTTTTTATTTTATTTTATTTTATTTTTTTCTTGCGAGGCGTATTTTCGTTTCTTTTCATTTGCTCAATGGGCCATGATGATACTGGTGAACTCAGTTCCACGATTTGAGTCGGAACACGTAGTGATAATTCTACAGCCGAGAACACCCGCAAAAATTGTCAGCCTTTCGTAAGGGGATGTAAGAGTGTATCAAATTGGAGACAGCTATTTCTTCTGTTTTTATTTAATAACTATAATATTATCGTAAACTAATATGTTTCTCCTAGATTTTCGATTATACACGAACATGTACTGCGTTGCGCAATCCTAACAGGTAATCTCAAATAATAATATGTAGTATCATATATCCTACACAAACCCTACCATAGAGGCTATTCAAGCCATAGCCATCTTAGATCACATGAGATCAGTTCGTAGTTGCATTTAAACACAATAGTGTCAAGACGGTGCTGCTATCGAAGAGTTCAACTGGACCCGACCTGCCGATACTTACCCAGCCGAACTCTGTTTGTTTTTGAGCATCCTTCCGGCAGTACAACTGATACATTTCCTAGTAGACCACTATATTACTATGGCTTTTATGTAGTAATATTCGATCCATCACAATTAGATGTCTCAGTTAAGTAGTAATATTGTAACGCTCTTTTGTGTTGGTCATTATATTTTAGTAAGACCATCTGGCACTCTCTTCGTATCCTCCAATCGAGTGATGGAAATGCCCTGTAGGTTCAATATTTATATTATATAAGATGAGACTATTCATCCTTCTTAAGCCGTTGTGTTAACGGTGTGGCCTGATGTCTAAGGTCTGTCTCAGTTGGGAAGTCGCGTTCAGATGTCTTTCATCCAACTACACATCTTATTCTTACCGTAGCCCGAGGAGAAGTTGGCCCTTCAGTAATCCAAGCTGAGTCAATAGTGTATTGCTATTATGCTACGTCATACTGATCAACGTGAAAGGTAAAATGCCCCAAAAATCTCGAGTATAAATGACATCGCTTTTCCTTCAATGTAAAAAAGAAGCCACCAAACTCTCTAGACTCTCAACTTCTGCTGCACCACAAACAGTGACCCATTAGTCAACCTCAAATAACCAATTCACGATGCGCTATACAATCATCTTTACCGTGCTCAGGTAAGCTCAGACCCAGCTGCTATCAACTCATGATACTAACATAGCTAGCTTTTCATTCTACGGTTCGTTACATGGGCAAAGCTAAATGTATCCTCTTGTTTCATGCTGATATCGTGATTAGGAGGCAGAGCAGAAAGTAGCGGATGGCCCGAAAATCCATGTGGGAAGGTTGGCGCGAGTTGTGACCCAATTGTCGCCGGCTTTTGCAGCGGCGAGTACGATACCACGGTTGACTTGCCATGCGGTCCTAAGGGATTCGTTGGGGTAGGCTGTTGTTGGCACGCACCTCCTCCTAACTAGTTCTATCCAGTAGACAGATCCAGTAAATTGCATTAGCAATAGTTCGCTCTCTGTAATTAAAGCTTTAATAGCAAATTAGCCAGGATTGATTAAGTCGAGATCTGGCTTAAGAGTGTTTATTATCACATAAATATTATGGTGATTTTGATTGAGCTTTACAGTGTCCCATGATTGTTTCAAGCCGATAATCTCCATTACTCATTCGCTCATTGGGCCCTACAATTCCTATTTCTTGTTCCATTGGATGATAAGATCGTTGCATTATACGGACAAAAGTTGTAGGGTAGGGTTCTCTTGGCAGAATATAAAGCGATGGAGAGACATTCCGAGTCCATCTGTATCTTTAGTTGTCGGCGAGAATAAATGTACCGCCTTTATGGATAGATCTCGACCGAACTGTGAAGATCAGCCAGGTGAGTAGTATGGCGGCACATTAGATAGACTCGTAGAAAGTGGTGGAGTACTCCGCACAGAGGAATGCGTGTCTTTCAAAAGGAGACACGAAGTGATTTCAGATCCGCACCATATAAAACTAGCTCCACCATTATAGACACATATTTCACGCCACACTCCACTACTAAAAAACTAAAAGGAAAAAATAAATGCCATGCCATAACGAGGAATCGAACCTCGGTTTTCAGTGTTTCATTAATCCACAAACTGATGTCTTGACCACTGGACGATTATAGCTTATTTGGATGCAACGTCTCTCACTATTTTGCATTATACAGTACATACTAGATATCCTAGCTGACCCTGCGCTCTCCAGCTGTTATACTTTTGACAATGATGTTTCTTGGAGAATGCAACGTAAAAATGACACGCAATTGAACTTTCCAGGACAATAAATAAAGGGAGTATGAAGACCCTACTGGATGCCCCCGGCCAATTGGATGCCGCGGAGGGAATAATCTATCTACTATAAAAAAACTTCCCCCGGGTGGCTGTGGGATTGATAACAAGGTGTTATAGAAGGATTCAGGAGTCAATGTAGATAGAGGTTACAATGAGGGGTAAATACGATCGATTACACTCTACAATATCCCTTCATGGTCAGTGCGACAGTAGCTTTCGTTACCATGAGTTCGGTTATATCGAATGCGACTCTACTTTAACGGCATGAATGTGTGAGGGGGATGAAACGCCTTGGCTGTTACTCTAGGGTCAAGCGAGCTGCACGAATGCTCCGGCGACTATTTATCACACAGTAGAGAGTTAAGAAAAGAAACATATATAGGCACAGTAGCATCAATTTAAACTAAAGCTTTTATGTACGTCTCAAAGAATGTTCAACCCAAGATCATGGCTACCATCCCTTAGCTGATCTGGTATACCTTATGTGCCGCATGCTTACTGCTTCATTTCTTTTCTTTTTATTCGCTAATTGGTGCTCCTTAACCAGAAGGGTTGCCGTTGAAAGCGATGGCGTTAATGGTGCCAGAGGGGATGCCGCTGAGGAGGCTGCGTCCGGCCAGTGTTGCGATTCGCGAGCAAAGTGCCTGGGGGTCTCTGGGGCCCTCAAGAGTAAGAAGGTAGGCACCAAGGCCAACAATGTGAGGGGTGGCCATGGAGGTACCAGAGATGGTGTTGGTCTGGCCGCCGGGCCAGGTAGAGAGGACGTCTTGACCGGGAGCAAAGATGTCCACGACGGAGCCATAATTGGAGAAGGAAGCTCGAGCATCAGCAGAGGTCGAGGCACCGACAGTACAGACGGTGGGCTCAGAGGCAGGGGAGGTGTTGCGAGCATCGACATTGCTGTTGCCGGCAGCGACGGCCAGGAAGACGCCGGAAGAGATCAGGGCGGCAGAAGCTTGGTTGACGGCAGTGGAGAGGCCACCACCAAGAGACATGTTGGCGACGGAGCCGTTGGGGCAGTTTCGAGCCTGGGCATCGCTGGCAACGAAGTCAATGCCAGCAATAACATTGGCGAAGGTGCCGCTTCCGCCGTTGTCGAGAACCTTGACGCCGAAGATTTGCGTCTTCTTTGCAACACCATAGGAGCGGCTACCGATGGTGCCGGCAACGTGAGTGCCGTGACCGTTACCGTCAGTGTTCTGGCCAGTAACATATGTCTTGAGGAAGGTGGCACGACCCTCAAACTCCTATATGACGGATCTCTGTTAACGGTTGTTTTACCCATTCTTAGGCTCGGAATTCACATACAGGGTGGGTGGCATCAACGCCAGTATCGATGACATAGGCGCAAGTGCCCTCGCCAGCGCTGTCATCATACACATAGGTGGTGCTGCCACGGGCCTTGTGGGAAATGCGGCCCAGGCCCCAGGGAGCACCAGTCTGTTCAACAAAAGCGTTCACCTTGACAATGGCATCCTGCTCAATATACTCGACCTGAAAATGAGCCGGTAAGTACATGCACAATTCTTTGTCAAATTTATATAGCGTTCATCTGCTCACATCAGGGTGGCTGCGGAGAGCCTCAAGAGTCTCTTTGTCAAACTTTCCAGCGAAGCCACGGAAGACATGCTCATAGACGTGGTGAGCATTGGAAGCAAGGCTAGTGAGGGCCTCGTCAACAGCCTGGAGGGAGCTGCCCTCCTTGAACTTGACAATGTATTGATCGGCAACGAGCCCGTGCTCACTAGACGGGGTAAAGAGAGGAGCCGGCTCAGCACGCTTCTCGGTAGCTGGGGCAGCCAGCACCATGGGCAGGAGAGAAAGAAGCACAGACAACCGCATTTTGAATGATGAGGATAGGGTTATTGACTAAGGGGAGAAGCTGATAAGTTGTCGGGAGTGTTTTTGAAGATTGGCTCTGATGGACTTGAAGCTTGAGCTGATGATCCAAGGATGAGGAGAAGGGGAAGCTTTGAAAGAAGATTTAAGGCCTATTTATGTTTCCCAACGATAGAACATGTTGATGATGGAGGTGGCACACGTTGATGATGGAAGTGGCCTGGCATCCGATAAATTTCATCATCTGGGTCCAGACTCAACGCCTTATCATCTTCACCTTCCTGGTCTGGAAACTCTGTACGAGTTCAACTTTGTTGTAACACTAGATAGCTCTTCCCGAGGCACCAATAGCCACGAGACTATGGTGGTTTGGGAAGTTCACCGAAGCAATATGGCTATCTATTGGCGCCAAGACGGATTGCGAACCGTGGATACAAAAGTGCGTGTGAAGGATATTCGGGCAAGGCTGAATATCTGCTATCCATGGAGACTGTGTTGATTTTGCCTAGAATCATGATGAAGCCCTATAATACGTTATGGGAATGTTAGAGATCGAAGTAGCTATACGATAAGAATATATACACCCCCCTTTTCGGACAGCTATAATGATGGTAAATCTACTAACCCCAACGTCTACTGCTAGGCATGAGTTTAATCCGCAATACTAGTCATTCCCATCTAACCAGAATTATTTGTTCCACCAACATTGAAGAACCGTCCAAGATGGAAATGCCGTATCCGAAAACCATATCCAAAACTGCGTGTCTGACGTCTGAATGTAACGCCGACCTACCAATGTGGACCAACAGACAGGGTTGACCCAAGTGTAGATGCAACGTGCTTGCTAGACACATACCCCATTACCCTTGAAGCCGTGCCAGGCTCTCGATATAACTCCACATGCGGGGAAGATTGCAACATGGCAGTACTTAGTATGATGTTCACAATCCCAGGGTCCATTGCGTATGTGGTATTGCTGAGAGTGATATCACGAAGTAATAAATGCCGAGAAACAAGCGAGAAGCATCGAGAAATTGTCATATTGCCATTCCTTCAACATGATAGGCGCTCTTTTCGGTAAGCCTCCCTTATACTATAATACTATAATAAGTATAGACTCACACAAGTAGACATGAAGTAGGTCTCTGGGTACTTTTTTCTTGTCACTCGGTGGCCGAGGAGGCCGTTGGTATCAAATGCTACTGCCGCCAGAAACCGAGCCAACAAATGTGCGTGCTGGCTTCGTTTCTCATCAAAATCATCTATCACACCAACTATTTTCTCGTTGATAGTGATTTGGGTGGAGCAACCTCGAAGAAACACGCATAGTCGAATGTCTAGAACATCATTCGAGACCATCTAGGCAGTGATTCCGAGGACGACCCTTGCTACTATGCGTATGAACCCCCATCCCACTACCGTCTGCTACGTATTCATGTGCCGTATCTCAATCCCATGCTCACTTCCACTCCTCATAAGGCATTGACATGTGCGTTCGCATATGCTGTTTTGCGGCTTTACATCGGCCCTGGCCCATTATATTGGTAACATTCGGAAGTAACTAGCTCCGTATTTAATGTAAATGCGTTCCATCAGATACCCCCTGTGGGGCATTTTCGTTATCTCAGCGAAACAAATTACATGAGGCAATATGTGTAGAAGCCGTAACCCTGGCTAGAATAGTGGCTTTTAAGTCTCCGAAAGAGACAAACGTTATACAATAAGGTTCTAGTAGTCAGACGAGCCAGTAAGGGTCAGATAAGATGAGCTTCCCGATCCAGATGATGGTTGTCGATCCCCTAAACGGCCTTCCCCTTTATGCTTTACACCAGCTGGTTTCCAGGCACGCATCAATAGAAGAGGGAGGCTCGGGAATTTATCATTGGGCGAAGATAGTGATCAGATATGAACATGCCGAGACGGAATAGCGAAGCCGAGATAGCCACCATCTCATAGCTCCTCCGACCTAACCTAATCATGGTATTTTATAGTATATGTACAAATTATAACTGTAAAGCGCATACATTCCTCAATAGATGCTGAAATAGTAGGAACATCCAAGTACGGTCATAGTACTCACAGTACCCCTCATCAGCCATGCAAGCGCGTCAATATAGACGCTGAGGTTGGCACGTGTATGCGGTATGCCATCCAGCTTGTTCTAGCCATAATACAAACCACAATGTTGCAATGGAACTTTTTACGCTGGGTACCATCAGGAGGAGGAAGACGACGTAGTTTGATTGGCGGGTTGTGCCTTGTCCAACCTCGTTGTAACCTCGTAAATGCTACCATGCGATCCAGCTTTCGAGAATGTGGGCTTTGCAAGCATAAATTAGCAGACATCCACTTCCTTTGCTTCGCTCAACACACACGCATCCCGTCTCCACCTGTGGGGCGTCGTGGAAATTTTCATTAAGCTTGTCATGCTTGTTCTGAACCGTAAGAGATAACCTTATGCCCAAGCGAGAGAAAAGAAGAGGGCAATTTGCCAAAATAACCCGAGCCTGCTTCGGGAATTAGAACAGTTAAGCAGTGCTATGCCGCAAATTCAACGCTGGAACAAATATCTATCCGTAGTCACATGCAGAACGGCAAGCTGCAAACAACACGGCATCCGGCAAATGCCTCTTCCTCAACTCGGTCATTCGGGCTATCACTTGTCCTGTTGCATTGGATCTAGGCAGCCAGCCAAGCTGCCAAGGGTTCGAGATAAGGCAGCATGGAGATACAGCAATGCTGAACATATTGTGCAGCAGTTCAAGGGCAACACTGATCGGTTAGCTTCCGGATCGTCCATGTTACAAAACACATATTATAAGAGAATAAATATATGATGAAGCAGCAACTGAAGAGGCAACAGCTTCCATTTGCGATGCCGCCTGCAGAGTGTCAGAGAATATCGATGCACTGACATGTACGGAGTACATGTAACCAATGGTGTTCCCCTCAATCCTACGACCGGGGGCTCCGCAATGATTGATACCTCTACGCGAGCCTCTATTTCGCTAGCCTATACAAACTGCCGTCACCTCATGCTATTGATAGATTGTATATGTGGCCGAAAATGGCAGCTGGGAAATGACAGAAGCGAAACCGCAGGATGACAGCACCCCTACCTATACCGATTACCCTTTCGGGAGATTTTATGTGGAATAAAATAGAGATGCTTGAGAAAATATATGCGCAATTCATAAACAGCACAAAAAGCATATGAATGCCCGCTAGAAAGGAGCATGAGACTACTCCGTACATCTGCTAATCGTTTAGGTCTTGCAGCAGAATGCTTGTATCACATTGCCAGCAGGCATGCTTCATGCAACGCCACTTCCTTGTGGCTCAGGGTTCCACTACATGATAGACGAGATCACGACATTGTATATGATGTATTCAGTTAGTAGAATGCCACTATTCACAATGTAACCATGACTTCGGATATTAGGGTATGACACTAGAAGAGAGAAAGTCTGAAAGAAGATGATACGATATTATCCAGAACCATATTGAGTAGTCGAACAGAAATAGCACGTACTTGTATGTAAATGTGCTCTCACAGCAGCCACTATAGGTGCATGAACTAAGAATAAACATACTTTGGAGAATTCAGCCACGTATGCAGACACTAGATCTCTATTATGCGCGGCTAAACGGTCGATCGGGCCTAAAGCCCCAGACTTTTAGTACGCAAGCTAGAGGCTAGGGGCGATACGGAATACACGGAGTAGAGAAGACGCCATTCGTGGGCTGGATCAACGCAAGATTTCTGCATCCTGCAGCAGACGTGTGCCGCTTCCAAAGCTAGGCTTCCGTTCTGCTGGTTGACTCTTGCTTCCCCGCAAAAGACTATTCAATCGGTCAGGCGTCTTTGGTGGGTCTTGGGTTGGTATGAATCCAGTCTCTTGCCTTCGTCTAACTGTTTCATCGCCAACTAACAACTTGCGAAGAAGAAAAAAGCGACTTCCAAAAGGAACGGACTCTGGCATTGGAAGCCATTCAGCACATCTGGCAATAGCGAGAGCCAATGCCTCGAACATTGAATAAAGCAGGTAAGTGCATTTCTGCCCATCTGGATGCCAGATTCCACCCATTCCTTCACTCTTTTGCTTTTCGGTGTGTACCTATCTTGGTATGCGTGTTGCGCGTTTGCAGCGGTATATTGCGTGTGTGTGGACATGTTACTTTACATTGACTCCCCTGTCTCCATACCCTGTTACTGACCTTGTGATATCACAGCCTGGTAAGTATTGCCTCTTCTTTCAGACCATATGAGACTTTTTTCACCAGAGACTAATCGTATCCGCCGTCGGCTTCTGTTTCGCAGTGATACATGCAGGCAACGCAAGGTAAAATGTGAGTGGCACAAGATTGTCGTGTTGGATTCATACGGCAACATACTTGCCACTAGTTTCCAATATATTACTCGCCCAGGTTATACACTATACTGGACTAACCATAGCTCCTTTCTGGCAGGTGATGAGGGCATCCCCATCTGTGGAAAATGCAAAAAGTCGGGGCGATACTGCGCACGCCCACAGAAGTCATCCAGATTTTTGGCCTACTCTCATCCGTCAGCGCCGGGGGGTGTTGCTAAAGGTGCGTCCTTCCTATCCCCAAGTTTTTCCGTCTCTCAAAATTGTGCCTCACCATGTCTTCTCCCCGCATTTCTCCTGTCCCCAGATCGCAAAATCTTTCCCCATGAGCTAACTGAGCCGACGCGTTCCGCAGCAGCCGCTGGAAGAACAAGATTCCCTTCTCCCGAGAGTCCCCGGGATGCTCTTGAAATACCAGATGTGGCTTGGTATTATCACAACTACATTGCGGAACCTGCAAAGTGGTATGATCTCGGAGATGCCTTACGCCAGTTTGCCACAAAGGTACCCGAGCTGGCCCTCGATGAGCCACTCCTCTTCAGCGCCGTGATTGCGCTCTCGGCTGAGCACGTGAGCCAAACAACGGGATCAAAGACTGCAAGAGAGTTGGCTGAATTCTACCATGGGCAATGTGTCCGTCGACTGATCCAATTGGAGGACAAGAGCGAATTGCTGAGAAACGGCGTCGCACTAGCGACAGCATGTTTGCTACGGTCGTACGAGATCCTATATGGTGAGCTTCTAATGAAGGATCTCTTCAAACCAATAAGATAGAGGATTCGAAGCCAAGCTGACGGTTATTAGAGGATATTGACCCAAACAGGCACCTTCAAGGCGCATATTCACTAGCCTCATGCGAAGACTCCATCTCAGGCAGCCCTCCAGGAAGCCTCCTCGCTGCCGGGTTTTGGAACTACCTTCGTGAGGATATTACTTTTAGCCTGTTTCAAGGCTGTCCACTAAAAATGGACGTGACTATGGCAGCTGCCCCGAGGTTGACTCATGACCAAGACCAGCTCCACTCCATGTCACTCATTCTTGGGCAAATCATCAACACGGCCTTTGGCTATCGAATCTCAGAAACCGAGTGGCAGCGGCTGGTTGGTATGGTCCAAACTTGGCTTGATGAACTCCCACGACAGTTTAAGCCCTTCTCAAGAGGACGATCTGTGACTCCATCAACTGTTGGCGAACTGCCATGCTCCTGGTTTCTCCAGGACTTTCATGGTGAGTTTTCGCCAACCTCTCTTTCTCACAGCCAAGAACTATCTCAATGAGTTCAGTACTACTAACACTGGCAATAAACCTAGCCTCCGCGAGGCAGTATGCTCTAGTCTCCCTCTCTATACTTGCCGTATTTGCACCATCGGATCGGATCTCAATTCTACCGACAGTATGTGATGACATCTACATTGACGCCGCCAAGGTAAACAAGTCAAATCTCCTAGAAACCTATGCTCTAGAGATTTGTGGAATCGCCTTTACGACGAACATTCCTTCCGTGCTTGTCAACTCTTTCGGCCCTATTGCTTATTGTAAGTGCCCACTACGAACTATTGACTCCCTCTCTCCCGCTTTTTCCTCCATTCTGACGATGTAAAAATTTTAGGCGGCAAATTTCTACGCTCCGAAACTGCTAGGCAAGAAGTCATCCGCCGCTTGTCAGCTTGCAAACGGCCCGTGGGATGGCCAGTTCAACGCCTGATTTCCAGCCTCAAGGACTCATGGGCTGCCGTGGAGCTCCCAGAGTTGTCCCCGACTTTTTCTGGGGAAGCGGGGCCGAGTCCGGGCCTTTTTAGCGACATATCCCCCGCTTCTTATTAGGCGGATCAAGAAGGATATCCCGAGCTCGGGTTTCAGTATAGCATCATTAACGCAGCCCCATGATTAATATAATTGACGAGAGGTATAAAAGTGTAAAAATTTGCCTTTGAGAGGATTCGTTATCTTTTTCAATTTTCTTATTTAATTAATTTATACCAGAAAATTCCTGGCTATCAGATACCGTATAGCAACAACCACGATGCTGGCAGTCCGATTTCGAGCTCCTCGACTGGTGAGCCGAGGCCTGGCTACAGTTGCTTCAGCAGCAAAAGCTTCACCATCTCCCGGCCTTCACTGGCCGGCTGTCATCCGTCCCAGTGCTAGCGAGATAAATAATGCTAGACTTGATGAGCGCAGTCTTGAAAAGGCTGTGAGACACATCCATCAAGACGGTCTCGTGGTGATTGAGGATGTCGTGCCACACGAAGACATTGATCGCCTCAACACTAAGATGGTCCAGGATGCCCGCGTACTTCAAAACATGGGCCAGAACGGACCATTCAATTACAATCAGGGAAACCTACAGCAGGATGCACCTCCCGTCGCGGAGTTCTTCTATCCATCAATATTCACGAGTGAGACAGACCCTTTCCAAGATCCGACCGCACAGTAGCATCTTCTGACAATTGTTTTGTTGATGTAGATCCCATTGCCACTCAAGTCACTTCAGCTGTCCTTGGCCCTCGGCCGAAGTGGACGTTCTGCTCTGCCAACTCGGCAATGCCTCCTCTTCCCGGCGCCTCTCCTCAACGTCAGCCGGTGCACTCAGATGCCGATTTCGCCCATCCGTCACATCCCTTCGCTCTTGTTGTCAATGTGCCACTCATAACAATGACACCAGAAAATGGTTCGACTGAGCTCTGGCTCGGAACACACAAGACTGATGTTACCTTTCAAGAGGGTGCCCACGGGGAGCGGGCAAGTGGTCGCATCAAAGAGAATCACCTGCGCGAACGAGAGTCAGTTCGCCCGCCTATCCAACCTATTGTGAAGAAAGGCTCTGTTGTGCTGCGGGATTTGAGACTATGGCACGCTGGTATGCCGAACCCATCTGAGCAGGTGCGGATTATGCTTGCCATGATCCATTTTGCTCCGTGGTACAGAAACCCTATGAGATTGCAGTTCGGTGATAACCTGAAACCGGTCCTAGAAAGGCTTGATCAACAGGGCCAGTTGGGCCTAGACGTCCCGGTGGATTGGGTCAGTTCCGAGGAAGCTATGAAGAGCTACCTGAACCGCGGTTTTGGGAATAGTTATGACTTTAATCAGGCCCCTTGAGCGCGCTAAGTTGGCCCATGTTGTCATATTAGCTTATGTAAAAATACTGTAATATATCGTATCTTTTTAGAACGGAAAATGCTAGCACAAATCATAACCTTTTAACCGACTAGAATTGCGCTAATAATGCACATTCCATAATAGCTTACAGTAGTTTGTCAAGGGCACAACTAGATGTTTGACCCCCCAAGATCTCTCATCTGATACCTCAAAGTCATGGTAACCTAGGTCTTCGTCGAAAAGCGTGCACGCTGGTAATCTTTGGTACTACCAAACCATAGGCACATAAGCAATTTAATATTATGACAAACAAAAATGAAGCTGTCCCCCCCTTGACCCTGCTGCTCCGATTTAGGCGATCCAAAACCATATCCTCTCTAGGAAATTCCTTGGCACTGGCTTCACCCACGTCGATTCCAATCTATCAATCTCGGCTTTGCCCGACCAGATGTCCATCTCTGCTAAGCTAACAAACTTTGACTTCTTGAATAGTTTGTAGCCGATGAAAAGGGACAAGAAAATAGGAATGTCGATGTACGGTGGGATGAACGACTTGGCACTGAACCGGCCAGGGAAAAAGCAATCGAATCCGTTGAACAGCGCAATAACGAGACAGAAGATGAGTGCAAAGTAGCCCAAAAATGGCTGGAACGGAGCCTTGAAAGGGAGAGTATCGCGGTCGATGCCGTTATATCGAAGGGCGTAGTGGAAGCGGAGGTATATGAAGGATACACTGGCCCAAACAATGAGCGTACTGACAGCACTAAGGTTGCTAATCCAGAAGAAGACCTCAGAGGACTGGTTGCTGACGTTGAGGTAGACGAGACAGCTCAGAGCAGTTGTCAAAGCCACACAGGCATACGGCACGCCATACTTTTCATATTTGAGAATCGCAGGAGCTTTGCCATCCAAGGCAGCCGAATAGAGCACTCGGGTAGATGCGTAGAAGAAAGAATTGCCAGCAGACCAGGCAGACGACAGAACAACTGCGTTGATTATGTGCGGGAGGACCTTGATGCCCGCGTTCTTAATAGCAATAACAAAGGGACTCGCACCAACACCAGGGGCAGAGCTGTTGATAGCGTCGAGCAGACTAGGGTCCTCAGACGAGACGCAAAGTCCAACGAGGAAGATGGCAAGGACGTAGAATATGAGGATACGCCAAAACACTCGTCGAACGGAACGTTTGATATTTCGTCGAGGGTCTTTTGTCTCACCGGACGCAACCACTACGATTTCACTCCCACCGTAGGCAAAGGTAGCCGAGATGAAGACCTTGAAGAAGGCGAGGAAGCGCCCCAGCGCACCATCTTCCAGGTAAGCGTTCATCGGGCCGGGATGATGCCAATACCGGAAGCCGATGGCCTCGCCGGTTGGGGACCCGCCTACCGTGATGATGAACATGAGGAGGATCAAACCAACAATGGTAGTCAGCTTGATTGCTCCAAACACGAATTCTGCTTCTCCGTAGATCCGTACCGGTAAGCAATTTATGACGACCATGGTAACAAAGAAAACTGTGATGAGCGCCGCCTTGGGCACATCGTTTGGCCAAAAATCCACAATGATGGCACAGGCTGACACCTCGATTGGCACACCAATAGCAAACTGATACCAGTAATTCCATCCAAGAGTAAATCCCAGCGCAGGGTCAACAAACCGCGAAGCGAAAACTGGCACCGCGCCTGGAATAGGTAGCCAAGCTGCCATCTCGCCCAAGCAATTAATCACACAGTACAGGTTGAATCCAGTGATGAGGTAGCATATAAACGCAGAGAGAGGCCCCGCCAAGGACAGGACCTGGCCGCTGCCGACAAAGAGGCCTGTGCCAATAGCACCAGAGAGAGCAAGAAATTGAACATGGCGGGCTTTGAGGCGACGATCAAGAGTGCCGAGATGTTGCTGCTCATTCTCTGCCTTTTGGGTATCATAGTTGTCGAAGGCGCTGACAGGGGCGGCAGCAACAGAAATGGCATCCTGGGCTTCGACATCGCCGTATGGCGAAGGCTCTGCCTTTTTGCCCATGGTTTGCGAGGGTGGGATGAGAAAGCGGTAAGAGACTCTTAAGGTGACAATGATGAATAAGTCTTCAGACGACGGAATCGTCAATGCTGGGGCGGCGGTAATATATAGCCAACTTATACGAAGCATGCACATGCAGAGGCATAGTGTATCTTATGACCAGTCCGTAAACGGAGGCATTTACCAGTTTCAGTTTACATCTCCCCTATCAAGCTACGAGATCTTCGCGTCGGCCAACTCATGTAACCTCAAAACTCGGGTCATCATCCCTCACATATCTCTTGCTTCCCCGCAATCCAACGTGCCTGTCCATAAGCTCACAAGTATATCGGTATCGGTAGGTAGCATTAGATTAGAGACCAGGGAGAGCTCCGCGCTTAAAAGCTTCGTATCAGCAAGTAGCTCAACCCGCTAGACTTAACCCCTCGCGGAAAGTATTCTGTTTATCAGTTTTCCCAAATATTTTCTGCCGTACTAAAAGTCTTGGAATAGCACTTATGCATGAATTCTAGACGTTTTAGAGCCTGGGCAAGGAACGTGGCGTGTGAGATAACTGCACTTCATGGTTATCCGGGGTAGCAGGGTAATGTAGAGCAGCCTACGTGGGGGAATAGCCTTTTTGAGCATTAGCAGCAAAGAGGAGTAAGCACACTTGGCCGATGAGTTTGAGCGCTATGCCCATACCTGTACTACAGATTGCAAATCCGCCGTTCGGTTGAAAGACTCGGGCTTCGGTTCAGTGCGGCCGAAACGTTGTTTGCTCACTGACTGCTATTAGTGCATTATCATGTAGGCCGATATCGTAGCATGGCGCGAACGGGATCGGATGATGTGTTATCCACCGGTCGTTCTTCGTGGCTCTAAGAAATAGATAAGTTTATTTCAGGTAAGAAGGAACATCAAACTGGGCCAAATAATGACGAAAATAATGCCCTGGAAGCTATCGAATATGCATATGCCATTCGTTGCCTGCATCGGGCATCGCTTTCTCAATGCGGGATGTACAATAGCTTGCCTTCTAGCTTGCATCTGTCAAATGTTAAGCGAAACACGGAATATTCGTGCCTTAGGCCTGCAGGCACAAGCTTAGTACGATGTATTTGATAAAAAAAACGAGCTCTGCGGACATTTAATCTCAGCCATATGCATCCGCACTCACCAAGTGATAATAAAGAGTAACATAGTCACGCATATATTGATGTAGTTAGCATAATATACACATTTTCTTTGTATTCTACCTATCTATAAAAAGCGAATTCTGTTAATACAGGCCATTGGGAGCGATCTTTCCCAATCTTATAAGATTGTGATCCACAAGCCCTTTATTCTCACGAATTCCAGCAACCTTGAGACAGTTTAAGCCCTACTATGTATTTCCTCGATAGATAACAGCAACATCTAGGCGATGATATACGGTTGCATCGTCAGCAAGGGCTTTGCTTTTCAGAATTCTTATTCGTCGTGTAACTCAAGTTTTGCAGGATTGACTATAAAGTCGCATAACCCAATCAGAGCTCTAGCAACTTTCTTGTGTCGCAAGCTTTATAGTGCAGTAGTATCTCACTGATGCCTCGCTTGAGGTCGAAGCTATCACATGCCCATACTGTTATTGTTTCATATAATACCCAAAGTTGACACACAATCAACAACAAGCACCATCCTTCGTCCAATATATATTTGCATAAGATGGTACTGACATGGCATGCTATAGTGAGCCTCATTAGTAATGACCCAAATGTAAACGATTTCTATAGCCTGAATTAGTTCCTACAGCCTAGAAAATAAATCCTTTAGCCTTAATTTAACTCTTTAATTAAAGTTGTACTCGTGTGGTCATAGTAAAAGATTCCGGCTATTGTAGGGGTACATCGTCGGTCTTGGAACCAACTAAAAGGTACATAATGACTTAAGTCATTGCAGAATAATTGAATGAAAAGGGACAATTTTCATTCAATGTTATTTTAACAACAAAATAACGAGAGAGCCCATGGTATCTCTTTCCATCAGGTGCTCAATCACAGAAGCGTGTACTCATTGTGGTAAATGCCAGGGAGAAATCCACATCATCAAGAGAACCGCCTCTCCTTCATTGAGCGCAACATTTCACTGTGAGGTGAAATTAATATATATATAATGCCCAATAGCATTCTAAAGGCCCTCAATCCGTACGTATCATCAATCATGTCCAAGGCGTTGCATCTGAACTGACAGTGTGGAGTAGTAGGCTGATTTAATAAGCGTATGAGATAAAGAGGATCTCAATTCACCCAATCGGCAGCCGTAACGACGGTTCTTATGTACGCCTTTAGTAAACATGTTGGCTTTCAGATCTCGCAATGCCCAAGGCCCGCGTGGAAGGTACATTCATTCAGAAATATGAGTAAGCCGCCTGCAGCCATGGTAGCATTGCAGTACGGATAGAAATAATTAAAGTTATTATGATCAGCCATTAATACCCCTGTTTCTTCCCTAGTATTACTATTGCCGTAACTCCAGAATTAAATCTTAGCCTTACTACGATAAATGTCTATCGTGACCTCCATATTATTCCTCTTATTTTGGGTCTTAGATAACACAGTAACCGTCTCTTAGATGTTGATGCATAGCAGTATGAGAAGAAATTATATTATTATTAGGTTGTTTTATTCGCGAAACCCTTTATTCTGGTCTAAAGGGCATCGTAGGAGTAGTGCAAGCCCTTAATTACCACAACGACACAAGGCATGATTTCATGTTCTAAGCCGGGCCATGTTCCTTCAAGATGCGTCCAACGATTTTCCGGAGGATCCCCCAAGCCAAGCCAAGCAATGTCGTGATTGTATGGCTATATATGTAAATAACCTCATCTCAAGCATATTTCAGCCTAATACCCCGATCCCAGTCCCCATTACAAAGACGTTCCGTGTGTGATAGCCTTGGAGAAGTTCCGGCACAATTCAATTGATCTGTGTAATATATTAATCGGCAACGTGTTGCATTAGGCTATGCTGATGATTCGAAACATGCACTCCTCATCGGACAAAAAGGGGTGATTGATTGACCGGTTCAAAAGACATAAAATAAATTGAATCAGCTTCCAAATGACAGACGTCTAGCCAAAGACAAAATCACCACCTCAGGCTCTTGTGCTACACCCCTCGAAATCGCTGCGATGAAGCTCTTTCAGATCTTACCCGTCATTCTACCAGTGGCTCTGGGCCAAACCACCTGCGACCAGTATGGGCAGTTGCTTGGTAATGGGTTTTCACTCAGTAATAATCTCTGGGGACGAAATGCTGGTAGTGGTTTCGGCTGCATCACCCAAGTCTCCCTCAGCCCTGCAGCTGCATGGCATGCAGACTGGCAGTGGTCTGGTGGCCAAAACAATGTCAAGGGGTACCCCAATGTTCAGATCAATATTCCAACAAAGAGGATCGTGAACAGTATCGGCAGCATGCCTACTACGGCTAATTGGAACTACACTGGCAGCAACATCCGTGCCAATGTGGCCTATGACCTCTTCACTGCATCAAATCCCAATCACGTCACTTACTCAGGAGACTACGAACTCATGATCTGGTAAGCTGAAGAAGGTATTGCACTCCACATCTGGTCTGACCAGCACCTTTACTCTCTAGGCTCGGAAGATATGGCGACATCAGCCCGATTGGGTCTTCTCAAGGGACATTCACCATCAGTGGTCAGAGCTGGCAACTATACTACGGCTTCAATGGAGCCATGCAGGTGTATAGCTTTGTCGCTCCCAACAACACGACGAGTTGGAGCGGAGATGTCAAAAACCTCTTCAATTGGCTACGCGATAACCGAGGATACCCTGCCTCAAGCCAATATGTTCTCAGTATGTCGCGGTCATCTATTTAAAGGGAACTAATGGTATATCATTACTGACAGGCTACCGCACAGGTTACCAATTTGGTACTGAGTCTTTTACGGGCAGCGGAACTTTGAATGTGGCTTCTTGGACAGCATCCATCAATTAAGAGGAATCTCTCAGAGAGACGGCTAATAGATATTATTGCGGCGAATTAATGAATATCACTCATCCTTTCGGTAGCAATTTTGATTACTACTTTTGTAGTGTTCAATTTACGTGATAGACATTGTACGAAGTCACCTACGACTCGAACAATCACGTTGTCAATGTCTCTCGTTCACTATCATAGTGATAACTGTAGCATTATGCCAGATTTCCCCTCTACGAAGCCTTGACACGCAGTGATAACATACGCGTAGTGATAGTGCATGCACGTACAAGCTGTTTAGTGATGCTGATTAATGAGCCAGCTAATGGTCGTATCTCGCGATTGACTTGAGGTCCTTTATTAATTCATAGAAGGGTATCCTAGTGTATGTTTACCTACAACAGAGAAGATAAATCACTATGTAAATCCCACTAGAAATACACTCAGGCTTTACTTGGAGCCACCCTTACGGCCCGCCTCCCGAGCTTTCTCACTCCCAGGTTCAAAGGATCCCCCAGAAGCCTGTCCGCCCTTGGACGCAATTTCACGCTGTAATAATCGAGGTCAATACTTTCGCGTGGGCAAGCACAGGTATTCAATATGCTAACCTGCTTATCGGCATCCATGGAAGCGAAGCCACCACTATGGCTGGCTCGTCCACCCTTGGATGCAATCTGTTCAACTTCGTCCTTGGGACTTTTTCATGTCAGATATAAAGGATCAGGATCACCTTTAGGGGACCATACCGGTTGGCAAAGTTTCCGGGGTTAGTGTTATCGGCCATGATGACCCGTGAGGTTGACTTGCTTGTTCCTACTTTTACTAACTTGGATGACTTGGAAAGACAATGTCTGGTCAAAAAGGAACTTACTGGAGAGAATCAAGATATTTATAACTAATCTCACCTTTGAATTTTGATCAATTTGATTTCCTTTTTATGCAAATTTTGTGCAGCATAAAGTGGCTGTCGTCATTGACTCTCCATGCTGAGGTCACTTCGTTACATCTCGGCCGTCAGTCGGAGCTCATCAAGGGCATCATCAATTATGCATTCAGCCACCACAAACAATGACTTTCAAAGTTGGTTATCATGTCATTGTTAGATATTCGACATAGTGACATATAATTTAGTATAGATTCTCGATTGCGTAACCATGATGGCGATCACTGCTGTTGTTCCATATCATCATTGAAGCGGTCAAATCGAGCATTCTACTAATATTTAAACTCGGTTGATCCATTTTCGTCAAGGTTTATATTGTACAGGAGCGATCCATTGACGCACTAGGTACTTTTGCCAAATACTCTCAGTGGAGATCTCAGATCGTACCTATGAACTACTCCAACCTCCTCACTCATTATTCCGATTAATGAAATAAAGTTTATAAAAGACAATCTCAGCGTAAACGGGGCAACCCACTACTACGTCAATCAAATTATTCGAAATAATAGGGAAAAGAGCGTAGCAGAGAGTAATTGGGATGTTTTCAGCAAGGGGAAATTACAGGGTAGTAAGGCCAACCAACCAAACTTTGGCTCATTGGCTGGTTCGATGTACTTGTAGTGCACATGTAATCATTGTCTCCTTTTAATAGGAATAAATTAACCGCATTATAGAACAGGCTACTAGTATGGCTACGCAGCGTAGAGGTAATATCCCAAGGTTGTCGAAACTTTGATTAGCATAAGATATCCTGACGATGTTGGTGAGAAAATGGGCGTGGGTGATGACTAATCGTAACATTTTATTTTCAATCGGTGTTGGTGGAACGCACAAGCCAAGATCAAATATGCTTTTGATATCCACAAAAGTATTGCGGCGGCGTCATTTATGGCAATTTCACATGTATATTTTGTAATATTTCTTGGCTATACTATCTCTGGGCAATGAATAGGCCTCGCAACCGTCAGCCCCGAGGATCGAGGCAAAATCAGCCCCCGGGAGGGAGATCGTCCAACTTGGGACGTCGAGCGCCTGGAACACCGCAACAGGCCGCCGGCACGGTTCCAACCTCAAGGCAGGTGGTGCCCGGAGCTGCTGTTTTCATAATTTTGAAGGAAGACCAGCCAACGGGCCGAGAAACCCAGGGAATTGTGCAAGATGTTCTCACATCGGGAGATCATCCCCGCGGGATCAAAGTCAGATTGCGCAACGGTCAAGTCGGTAGAGTGCAAAGACTCGATGATGGATCTTCCGAACCATCAAGTGGGACGGCGTTGGCTTCAGGAGCTTCGAGCTCCAGATTCAGCAGCCGGTATACGGATGTCAGAAATGATGAGGAGTATGAGAATTATACGCAGGGTCCGCCGCCGAGAAGCTTGGCAGATTTTATGCCAGCTTTAGACCCTCCTGCGACTAAGGCAACTTCTGGAGATGCTCTTTTACCTGAGGACATAATTATTTGTCCAATTTGCGAGGTGTTTGAGGGAGACGAAGCCGCCGTTACACATCATCTTGATCGGGAGCATCTCAGCTGAGCGATGATATTTAACAGACACCTCCATCTGCAAAGAGGAATATCTCGGCAATGTGCTATGAAAATTTTACAGAGTTATGTCAGGCATTTACCGGAAGCTATGGTGTTTCAGGCGTTTAATGGCCGTCCTTCCTTTTTTTTTGTCCCTATCTCCTTGAAAGCCATTTATCTCTATGATATACCTCTTAGAAGTCAATACACGCAAAGGAAGATATGAACGAGCAATAGTAATGATCACGCATCTTTATACACTCTGCCTGTAAATTTATTGCACGTTTCCTAGTGCGCGTGATTGCATTGCATGCATCTTCGCATTGAACAAGTGGTGAGTGTTCAGGGTATCCGCAGCCCTGCATGATCTCAATCTCCATCTCCAGCTCGTCTGCTCCGTCAAAGCCGGCAGATTGACCGGGGTGCCCGTATTTTTAGCTGGCAGGATAAACAAGGGTGAGACAAGTGAAACCAGTTCCAGTTCCAGCTCAGTAGTACTTCATATTAGCCACGGAATTACTCCCCGGTGACGGGTGTTTAGGAATGCGAATTTACTGTTGTTCTCTTTTGCTACGGCCTTTAGGCAGTCAGTTTATCATATATCGCTGCCTGCCCAAGTTTTGTTGAAGGTGTCCTCACCAGCTGCTGACTTTACGTTTTAGGCTGTTGCGAAAATTGGGGAGCTCAGCACATAGTGGTAGCAGCACAAGTAACTTCGTAATAACGCGTGCAGAGTCAGGTATGCGCAGGCGATGAAAATTCATTGGCGCTGGATCAACCCACCACGTGAAAATAGCACATTTAGAGCTGATTTTTACGGAATACGTAATGAAGCCAACACCCCCAGGCTTCGCTTTTGCCTGTCCCGACTTTCAATGCGGCTCAATTGCTTGCATCTCCGATTCAGAGCTCCCCCCTGGCCCTTGATTCACTGCCTTGAAGCTGCTGTGCGGTGAATGACATTCACGTGCGGATTAGCGTGCCGGGAACGGATCTTCCATGGCTCCGGGCATCGCGATTGGCCGGGTCGGCTCCTCGCTCTCCACGTAATCAGTCCTGCCACCTTAGTGGG
The DNA here is from genome assembly GCA_003012085.1 of Trichoderma brevicompactum. Classification (NCBI taxonomy): domain Eukaryota; kingdom Fungi; phylum Ascomycota; class Sordariomycetes; order Hypocreales; family Hypocreaceae; genus Trichoderma; species Trichoderma brevicompactum. The sequence continues at coordinate 19,735 of PXNZ01000264.1, read as the reverse complement.
CTGCTGCTTCCTCCTAGGCTAATTCCAGCAGTCCTTAGTAGGCAATGCTGCTAGCCTTTCGTTGGACGAACAGATAGCCTGAGCCTGCAAGGTGACCTGCCACTTCTCCTTTACCCTCACCAAACAAATCTCCTCTTTCGCCAATCAACTCGCCATCTCCTCACCGGCAGGGCCCTCATCGCGACTCGCCTGCCGCCGCTTTTCTTTTTCTTCGTTTCGATCCTTTTTCTTGCTTTAGTCTTTCCGTTCGTGCCACTCGGCGCATGGAAGCTGCCAACGGCCTCTCCCAACGCCCCTCGAGCCCGAAGCTAGCTCTACCTGATCCCGACATCGACTCTGTGAGCCGCGGCAATTTCGACGAGCGGCTATCCTAGGAGTATCGAGTCGACGACGGCCCATACTATCTCATTGTTGGCTTCTCTGGCGCAATGGCGCCTCTACCCATCAAGTTCCAGGAGCTGGTGCAGCTCAGCAGCCTGGGAGTGGACACGCAATCCATCGGCTTCAACTCCTGCGTAAGTGACTGTCTCTCTCTGGGCCAGCTAGCGCCCCAATTTCTATCCAGAAGGGTGACATCAACATGCTGACCTGGGTGCGTGCCTTGAAACAAACAGACACTAGAGTCAGACTCGTTTGTTTGCATTCGGGAAAAGAAAAACGAAGCCGCCCAGCCCGAAGTTGTCATTGTCGAGCTCAAGAATGGCAACCACGTAACGCGCCGGCCCATCAAGGCCGACAGTGCCGTCATGCACTGGAACAAACAAGTCATTGCCCTAAAAGCCCAGTCCCGGACTCTACAGATCTTCGACCTTGAGCAGAAGAAGAAGCTCAAGTCCTGCACAATGAACGAGGATGTTCAGTTCTGGAAGTGGATCAGCGAGTCCACTCTGGGCCTCATCACAACCGGCAGTGTTTACCACTGGGACGTCTACGACGCCTCCCAGGATGCGCCGGTCAAGGTCTTTGAGCGCAACGCTAACCTCAATGTGCGTCCAAATTTATCCCTATGCCGCGTTTTTTTCTTCTGTTGTTCCTGCCCCCCCACTAACTCGTAATGACAGGGTTGCCAAATCATCAACTACCGAGTTAACAGCGACGGAAAGTGGATGGTTGTGGTGGGCATCTCCTCCCAACAAGGTCGGGTGGTTGGCGCAATGCAACTTTACTCCAAGGACCGAGGCATCAGCCAGGCTATTGAAGGCCATGCCGCTGGCTTCGGCACTCTGAGACTGGATGGTGCTCCCCAGGACACCAAGATCTTCAGTTTCGCTGTGCGGACAGCTACTGGCGCCAAACTGCACATTGTTGAGGTCGACCACCCAGATTCGAACCCGGTCTTCCAGAAGAAGGCTGTCGACATCTTCTTCCCGCCTGAGGCAACAAACGACTTCCCCGTTGCCCTGCAAGTTTCGCAAAAGTATGGCGTCATCTTCATGGTCACCAAGTACGGCTTCATTCACCTGTACGATCTTGAGACGGGCTCGTCCATCTTCATCAACCGCATCTCTAGCGAGACCATCTTCACAAGCTGCGCCGATGACGAGTCCTCGGGGCTGGTGGGCATCAACCGCAAGGGCCAGGTCCTCTTCGTTACTATCGATGATACCACCATCATCCCCTACCTGCTCGAGAATCCCGCTAACACAGAGATTGCGATCAAGCTGGCCTCAAGAGCTGGCCTCCCTGGTGCTGACAACTTGTATGCGAAGCAGTTCGACCAATTGTTCAACAGCGGAAACTACCTCGAAGCCGCCAAGGTCGCCGCCGGTTCACCCCGCGGATTCTTACGCACGGCCGAGACGATCGAGAAATTCAAGCGCCTCCCCACCCAGCCTGGCCAGATGGCTGTCACACTGCAGTACTTTGGAATGCTGCTCGACAAGGGTTCGCTGAATCGACACGAAACCCTTGAGCTGGCCCAGCCCGTTCTGCAGCAGAACCGAAAGCACCTTCTGGAGAAATGGTTCAAGGAGGGCAAGCTGGACTGCTCTGAACAGCTTGGTGACATGGTGCGGCCATACGACGTCAACCTGGCTCTGAGCATCTACCTCAAGGCCAATGTCCCCCACAAGGTTGTTGCTGGATTTGCCGAGACTAGCCAATTCGAAAAGATTCTGCCATATGTCGCTCAAACCGGTTATCAACCCGATTACATTCAGCTTCTCCAGCACATCATTCGTACCAACCCCGACAAGGGAACAGAGTTCGCCACTGCTCTTGCCAACCACGAGCAGGGCCCTCTGGTCGACCTGGAGCGCGTCTGTGATATCTTCCAGTCTCAAGGCATGGTCCAGCAAGCCACTGCCTTCTTGCTTGATGCTCTCAAGGAGAACAAGCCCGAGCACGCTCGGCTTCAGACCCGCCTCCTCGAGATGAACCTGATGCACGCTCCCCAAGTTGCTGAGGCCATCCTTGGCAACGATATGTTCACACACTTCGACAAGGGTCGAATCGCTCAACTGTGCGAACAGGCCGGTTTGGCCCAAAAGGCGCTGGAGCTTTACGAAGACCCCGAGGCCGTCAAGCGTGTCATTGTCAACATTCCTGGCACTCCCAACTTTAACCCCGAATGGCTGGCCACCTTCTTCGGTAAGCTGTCTGTCGAGCAGTCTCTTGACTGCCTCGATGCCATGATGAAGCACAACATTCGCCAAAACCTGCAGTCCGTTGTGAATATCGCCACCAAGTACTCGGAACTTCTCGGAGCTGTGCGCTTGATTGATCTGTTTGAGAAATACAAGACAGCTGAAGGTCTTTTCTACTACCTTGGCAGCATTGTCAACCTCTCTGAGGATCCTGATGTGCATTTCAAGTATATTGAGGCTGCTACCAAGATGGGCCAGTTCAACGAGGTTGAGCGTATCTGCCGCGATAGCACTCACTATAATCCCGAGAAGGTGAAGAACTTCTTGAAGGAGGCTAAGTTGCCAGAGCAGCTGCCTCTCATCATTGTGTGCGATCGGTTCAACTTTGTGCATGACTTGATTCTGTTCCTCTATCAGAACCAGCAGTTCCAGGCCATCGAAGCATACGTCCAGCGTGTCAACCCATCTCGAACCCCGGCTGTTATTGGAGGCCTGCTCGATGTTGACTGCGAAGAGAACATCATCAAACAGCTCCTGACGACTGTCGATGCTCAGCAGATCAACATCGACCAGCTTGTGTCCGAGGTTGAGTCTCGCAACCGCCTTAAACTTCTGCTGCCTTTCCTCGAGGCTACTCTCCAGGCTGGTAACCAACAGCAGGCTGTCTACAATGCTTTGGCCAAGATCTACATTGACTCAAACAACAACCCCGAGAAGTTCCTCAAGGAGAACGACCAATATGACACCCTTGTGGTCGGTAAATACTGTGAGAAGCGAGACCCCAACTTGGCATACATTGCCTATTCCAAGGGCCAGAATGACTTGGAGCTCGTCAACATCACAAACGAGAACTCCATGTACAGGGCTCAGGCTCGATACTTGCTGGAGCGAGAGGACACTGAGCTCTGGCGCTTTGTTCTCAGCGAAAACAACATCCACAGACGATCAGTTGTCGACCAGGTCACCGCAACCGCTGTTCCCGAATCCACCGACCCGGCCAAGGTGTCTGTTGCCGTTTCTTGCTTCTTGGAGAATGACCTGCCACTGGAGCTCATTGAGCTCTTGGAGAAGATTGTTCTTGAGCCCTCTCCGTTTAGCGATAACCAAAACCTGCAGAACTTGCTCATGTTTACCGCCGCCAAGGCTGACAAGGCTCGCGTGATGGATTACATCCACAAGTTGGATAATTACAATGCTGACGAAATTGCCACTGCCTGTATCGATGTCGGTCTCTTCGAAGAAGCCTTTGAGATTTACAAGAAGGCTGATAACAAGTCTGCCGCCGTCAACGTTCTCGTAGAGCATGTCGTCAGCATTGATCGCGCTCAAGCATATGCTGAGGAGGTTGATCTTCCCGAGGTCTGGAGCAAGGTTGCAAAGGCTCAACTGGACGGTCTTCGTGTATCCGACGGTATCGAATCCTATATCAAGGCTGAGGATCCTTCCAACTACGCCGAGGTCATTGAGATTGCCACCCACGCCGGAAAGAATGAGGATCTTGTCAAGTATCTCCGCATGGCCCGCAAGACTCTCCGAGAACCTGTCATTGATACGGCTCTCGCATTCTGCTACGCTAGGCTCGAGCAGCTCTCTGAGTTGGAGGACTTCTTGCGCGGGACCAACGTTGCCAACATTGAGGAGTCTGGTGACAAGGCTTACGAAGAGGGTCTGTATGAGGCATCCAAGATCTTCTACAGCAGCATCTCAAACTGGGCCAAGCTGGCTACTACCCTTGTGCATCTCAGCGACTATCAAGCCGCTGTTGAGTGCGCTCGCAAGGCGAACAACATCAAGGTGTGGAAGCAGGTTCACGAAGCTTGCGTTAGCAAGAAGGAGTTCAGACTTGCCCAGATTTGTGGTCTCAACCTGATTGTCGATGCTGAGCAGCTTCAGGAGCTTGTCAAGGACTATGAGAACAACGGATACTTTGATGAGCTCATTAGTCTTCTTGAGCAGGGCTTGGGTCTCGAGCGTGCTCACATGGGCATGTTCACCGAGTTGGGCATTGCCTTGTCCAAATACCACCCCGAGCGTCTCATGGAGCACATTAAGATCTTCTGGTCCAGGGTGAACATGCCCAAGATGATCCGAGCGTGCGAGGAGGCTAACTTGTGGCCTGAACTGGTTTTCTGTTACTACCACTATGACGAGTTTGATAACGCTGCGCTTACCGTCATCGAGCGACCCGAGAACTCGTGGGATCACCAGCAATTCAAGGAGATTGTGGTCAAGGTTGCCAACTTGGAGATCTACTATCGTGCGATCAAGTTCTACGTTGAGCAGCACCCGTCTCTGCTGACTGACCTGCTGGCTGCTCTTACTACTCGTGTTGATGTTAACCGCGTCGTCAAGATGTTCCAGAAGAACGACAGTCTGCCGCTCATCAAGCCATTCCTTTTGAACGTGCAGACCCAAAACAAGCGCATCGTCAACGAGGCGGTCAATGACCTGCTTATCGAGGAGGAGGACTACAAGACTCTGCGTGACTCTGTTCAAAACTACGACAATTACGATGCCATGGAGCTTGCCGCTCGTCTGGAGAAACATGATCTGATCTTCTTCCGCCAAATTGCCGCCAGCATCTACCGCAAGAACAAGCGCTGGGAGAAGTCCATTGCCCTCTCAAAGCAGGACAAGCTTTACAAGGATGCTATCGAAACCGCTGCCATTTCTAGCAAGAACGATATCGTCGACGATCTTCTCAGATATGTATGTTTTTTTTTTGATACCCATGATTTCACATTTTCCTTGAACATGATGCTAATCCCGATTTTTTAGTTTGTTGACATTGGTCACCGTGAATGCTACACCGGCATGCTGTATGCCTGTAATGATCTCATTCGGCCCGATCTTGTGCTGGAGCTCTCTTGGCGCAACGGCCTCAACGACTTCACCATGCCGTATATGATTAATATGCTGGCTCAGCAGACCAAGGAGATCTCGCTGCTCAAGGCCGACAATGAGGCTCGCAAGTCCAAGGAGAAGGAGCAAGAGAAGACTGAGGACAACACGCCGATCCTGGGCGGTGCTCGACTCATGATCACTGCTGGGCCTGGCGGAAGCACCTCGCCAGCACCATATGGCCAGCCAAATGGCTTTGCGCCGCAACCAACTGGCTACAACTACTAGATGCGAGTGCCAGTATGGTGCTGGGTCGAGACGCAGCATATTTACTACCCAACATGTAATGCGTAATCTTTTCGCTGTCGCATAGCTGGCTGCGGTGCAGTCCAGCATAGTTGAAGCGAGGTATTGAGAGTTGGAAGGGCAATATGGGACTGATGATGATCTGTGAGCATTTCTTTTTAAACTCCTTCATCGAGAATAATGATGGTTAGAGATAAAAAAAAGTTCATCGTCTGGAGGAGATGACGAACCTTGGGCTCGGAGTCTCGTAAGTCACGGACTCTTTTTTTTACTTTTTCCTTTTGCAGCTAGAGTGGAGGAGAAGAAAATCTTTTCTGAGCTCTGGAGGAGTGAGGCGGAATGGAAATTTGCGAGGCCGCGAATGTGTATGATAGGCAATTCATTTTTTTTTTGATATTATTTTTTCATTATGACATGTCGTTATGTGACTGTATGGTTATGATTCTGTGAACTCAAGGTGGTGGATAAAATATTGATGGGGAAGTTTTAGGTTGAATACACGCTTGTAGTAATGTTGGTGCGTGGACAACATATATACCCAGACTGTGTGGCATCTGTTTTATTCATAGGTGTTGAAGATTCAATGCTCACATTGGTGCGGTGACTATTCACGAACAAGACGCCCTTGCTTCCAATCTCTTAAAAGGATGAATGTAGTTCAATTATTTCAAAACCGGTTCTAAGATGCCATGTCTAACAAGGCTTTACTATGCATGTACCGCACACCTTTATCCCAAAATTAATAACAAAAAAAAAATAAGCGGTTGTAATTTATATCTTTTTGCCGTTTGGCTTTGGATGAGAAATCTTTAGCCACTCCCCATTAAAGGCGTTGATGAGCCAGTTGTTCAGTTCTAAAAAGTAAAAAAAAATTGTTAGCTGAGTCTGCGCCATTGTTTTTGTTCGGGGATCAGTAATGAAGAAGAGAAAAGAGAGACATACTGTCATATACAATGCGATTCGCGCCGTGGAAATAAATGCCATGGTCGCTATCAGGGAAAACATGCACGTCGTAGTTCTCTACGCCGGCCAAATCGAGGCTATCCAAAAGCGTGAGGGAGTTTTGGAAGTGGACGTTGTCATCGGCGACGCCATGCATGAGCAGGAAGCGCTTGTTCTCGCCCAGAGCCGTGGCGTTGGAGACCTTGGAGATAGCGTAGCCGTGATCGTTCTCTTGGGGAGTGCGCATGTACCGCTCGGTGTAAATGCTATCATAGAAGCGCCAGTCGGTGACGGGCGCCACGGCCATGCCGTAGGAGAAGGTTCGGCCGGCGTCTTGCTCAAGCGTCTTGAGCGTGGTGAAGCCGCCGTATGACCAGCCCCAAATGGCGAGGCGGGTCTCATCGACATAGTCGAGAGAGGCAAAGTGACGTGCAGCCGCGATGTGGTCCTGTGACTCAAGGAGGCCGAGCTGGGAGCGGACTGGCACGCGGTGTTTCCGGCCGAGATAGCCTGTGCCTCTGGGATCCACGGTAATGACTAGGTAGCCAAGGTTGGAAGCGACATAGGACTGGAAGTCGACTCTGAACTCCTTGGTGACTTGCTGGGAGCCGGGTCCAGAATACTGCTGGAAGAGAACAGGGTACTTCTTCTTGGGGTCCCAGTGAGGAGGACGACGCTCAAGGTAGTTGACCTCCACACCATTACCGAGGTCAAGCGTTCCGTACTTGAGAACAGGGAGTTCATGCTTTTTGGCACGATCAGCGAGCTCAGCATTGTCTTCAACAACAACGTCATAGGAGATGCTGTTGGAAGGTGTTGAGATGACTTTCTGGTATGGAATTTTAGGCCCACGGTAGGATAGCAGAGCGAAGCCTGCTCCCGACGAAAAGGAAACGGTATGGTAGGCCTCTGCGGAAACGTTTGTGAGAGGCTGCAGGTCAGAGCCATCAAGCTTGACAGAGTATACGTGGCGCTGGATGGAAGATTCCTTTGTGGCGACAAAGTACACAAGGTTGTTGGCAAGGTCAACAGCTGACGGAGCGTCGTCTACTTCCCACTGCCCAGAGGTGAGCAGGATGGGCTCAGAGTTGTCCAGCGGGGTGAAGTATCCAATGTGTTCGTAGCCATCATGGATAACCGTGTCCACATAGCCATCCTCTGGACGCCCATTGTCAGGGTCCGCCGGGACAAAGGTCATTGAGTGTGAGATCTCAAACCAGCCACCATCAATCTTGCCGACGTCAATGCTATTGATGGTCTTGCCTTGGCGTTCGTTGACGTCAATGAGGATGACTCTGAGGACGTCGCTGATGCGATTGGTCTGCTTGACAATGACTTTGTCGCCGGCCCAGACAAGGTTGTTGATGATGCGATCATCATCCGGAAACTCGTCGCCCGTGTTAACCGAGAACATGTCGCCTTTGGAAACGTCGTAAAACAGGAGGTCCACGACGGGGTTGTGCGCACCAGCTTTGGGATACTTGATTTGCTGAACCTCGGGGTAGGACTCCTCGCCACTGGGAGGGGGGTGGCCGCTAGGGCGCGAGATGAAGAACTGTACGGGGTACTCTGGAACTCCGGTTTCGTTGGTTCGAAGGAAAGCCAGATACTTGCCGTCGTCAGACCACCAAGTAGCGCTGTTGCCGCTAAAAACCTCTTCCTCATACACCCAATCAGGGATGCCGTAGAAGTACTCTGGACCGCCATCCTTTGTAATCTGAACAATGTCACCTTCGCCGGTGAGGCGTCGGATGTAGATGTTGTTGTCCTTGGTGAAGGTTATGGCGTCGCTCTTGGGGCTCCATCTCGCAAGCTGAACGCGAGCTCGTGCGTCTGAGGGGATCAGGGGCTCCGCCGTTTGCGTCTCCACATCGAAGATGAAGTAGACGGCCGTGAAAGAATGTCTCCAGACGTGCTCTTGCGAAACGCCAATCAAGACCTTTTTCTGGTCAGGGCTGGGCCGGAGCCACTGGGGCTGGAAGTGTTGGCCGTCATGTTGGAAATTAGAATCCTTCATAAGGGTGCGAGTCTTGGCCAGTTGGCTATCCGCGTCACCTGCAGCAGCAGTTGCATTTCCCACAGCTGACCGAACATCTTCCACAACGAGGTAATCCTTGCCCGAGGCGCCCTGCTCGAGCAGCAAGCCATCCTCACCGGCAGGACCTGCAATCCAGCTGATGGACTTCTGCTTGGGCGACCAATAGCGCTCATACAGCTGCTCCAATGTAACAGGCTTGCCGGATCCGCGAGAGTCGGCGTCTGGATCATGCTCCACATCGCTTGCGTGCTTGTACGATCCCTTAGAGACGAAGACGACAAGAGATGCCACCCAGGCAGCAACGAAGACCATGGCGCCGATCCAGAGAATGCGACGCAGTCCTCTGTCCATTGGCCTGCGCTGAAGCGCCGCGCCGGTCGAGCCCAGGAAGGCGTCGGTCTCGGCGTCGTCGTAGGCCTCGTCCTTGAGCGGATCCTCAGCATACACGTCGGCGTATCCAAGCCTGCCACGGGCTTTTCGCGGAACTGCACCCTTCTCCATCTCCTCTTGTATTCGGTCGAAGACGATGCTGGTAGTCGAGACGGAGGAGAGAGAATCTACCGACGGAGATCTCTCGGGCCCCTCTGCGTGTCGCGGCGCCATGACTGGGGCAAGCTCGCAGGGGTTCTAGCGGAAGGGGGTTGTTGCTTGCGTATTCAGTCAGATCGGATGTTTCGTACAGACACGCATGCCAGCGAATGAATGCAGCGATGACCTCGAGATCGAGATGCGATGAGATTGAGGGCGACGCAACGATGACAGGCGGTCAATTGCCGGTGTTGCTATTCAGAGACTCTATTGTTGCCTCTGTTTGGCAAGCAGGCGCTAGGGCAGGCTGATTGGAGCCAGCTAAGGGGGCGATATCAATCTATCGGGGGATGAGTAAGCCCACACGTGTAAGGCGTCGTAAGGCACCCTGGAGCTCCAATGATTGGATATTGGCGAGAGCCTCTTGCTGTGTCACTGCTTACTCTACTTGTCTTGTACAGCTCAGATCAGCCGCACCCCATAATATCAGAGATCCGCCCGCTGAGCCTCAATACCGAAAGGCATGCATTTGCCAGATCAGTGCAAGAAAAATAAGGCGTCCGTTTGTATGGAGTAGCTGCAATGCACTTCGATTCAGCTGCCTGCGATTCGCTCTCCTTAGCGGCTCCACGCGGGATCAGCGCACGGGAGTGGAGCCTCCGGATCCTCCGCCCCTAATCCTACGCCTCCAAGTATCTTTTTTGCCTGCTGTTGGCGTCTTGTTATTGGTACAACAACCGTGTAAGTGCAGAGTGCAGTAGGCGTATTTTGTGCGAATACTAATACAAATTAATTAACCTGTATTCGATTGGATGCTGCGATTGTCGAGAGTCACCGACGAACAAATGGGTATTATCAATTGTATTAAGACAAAAAAGAAAAAAAAAAAGAAAAAGGACAAATCAAGACGCATGCGTGACATGGCCGAATCAGCTCCAGGCAGCTTTCCCCTCACATCAAGTAGGTACCAACCTAGCTATAGATAGAAACATGTTTGGTTGCCTCGTTGCCAAACAAAGTTGCGCACCCACCACCCCTTCTCTGGTATGTTCTTACAACTCACAACTCACAACTCACATTCAACCCCGGACAGACGTGATTTGCCGGGCTTCAGCCCATCACAGCGCCAGATTCTACTGTGCCGGTCCTTGCAGCTGCGGCGGCACATGCACGCTCTCATCAATCTTGACCACTCGGCAAGCGGTCCCATACGCCGCCGTCTGCGCAAAGCCGCCCATATCGCCGGCGTCGAATCGCAGGCAGATGATGGCGTTGCCGCCCCTTCGCTTGCACTCGTCCACCACCCTGCTGATGGAGTCGTTGCGGCACGAGTACAGCATCGACGTGAACCAGCGAAGCTCTCCGCCCGCCATGCTCTTGATGACCATGCCCAGGCTGGCGCCGATGTTGCGCGACCGCACAGTGATGCCGTAGACGGTGCCGAGTACCTGCTCGATGCGGTAACCAGGGAGATCCATCATGGCTAGAGAACAGGGTGTGCTGTTAGCGAGCTCTGTTTTGTGTACGTGGGAAGCTGGCAGTCATATCCGACTTACTAGTTGTCACGACGCCTTCGGTCTCTGTGAAGCAATGCAAATCAGTGAGATGAGGAGGAATGTCCGCAGTCTCTTGCTGCTTGTGCTCTTTATCTTTTCCAAAGACCATGTTGGCTTATACAAAGTAGTACGGCTTTGTAACAGCAAGCTCTGGTATATGGATGGAATAATATCAGAGACGAATAATGGAGCCCGCACAATCAGCAATGGCAGCGCTGTAGACAATGCAGGTTTGTGTATTCCGTAAGACCCAATATATGGCCGCACAACAAATAACTTGATTCAATTGTATCCCAATTGAAATGAACAATTGAAAAATGCTCTTCCTGTTCTACTGAGCCTCTTCTAGGTGACCTCCAGCTCTACTTATACCTCATTCTATAAACTCTGTACTAGCCTAGCTACGGCAATCCTACATAGATCGGCATCACAGCTAATTCAATCAACCCTTCCATCATCCCCCTCAATGATGACATGGCTTTGAGCAAAATACCTCTTAGACGGCTCCAAATGTGCCGATGCGCGCCATATAGCCCAATTCGTCAGTTCTATCGCTTAGCGTTAACACCGCCTAGAACGGTCCCTTCGCTGCCGCCGTATTGCTCGCATTCCGCTGTGCTAAACGGTTGAGCCTAACCTACACGGGCTACAGCAAGACCGCGTGAGAGAGCCATTTTCTTGGTTCCAGTTTGAGAGGCCGAGTCTCAGGAGCGCGGAGAAGAGGGGAATTCCAATTTCGTGCAACATGTCGTAGCCATCGCCTTATAGCTGCACATATCACCTGATGCTGTCTATCAGGTGCTTGGGAAGAGAGGTCAGGCACGTACATACCAAGTACATACCAAGTACTTTAGCAGTTTATGCTACCTCTTTCTAGATACCTGTAGGTACCAAGAATGCGCTTCCTGCATGCCATTATAGCAGGTATCAGAGCTTGAGAGTACCCCAGGTTCATGTTAGGCTATTACCTTCTGTACCTTACAGATTAGGGGTGCTGTGTTCGGGACATTTCATGTACTTGGGGCGGGTACATGCAATGACCCCTGGGGAAGGCACTCCCGACGCAGTGGTTACCGTCTTTAGTATGCTACCTAAGGTATCAAGGCTACCAAAAAAGATGCCTGATATTCAGAACAGCATCTTTTCGATGCTACACGAATTGGCAGAACCACCAAAGTAGACATCATTCGCCTTCAGCCTCGCTTGGCGTATTTACAGAGGCGCAGGAGCCTCTTGCCCTTCTCGTCACTTCCATCTACCCTCTAGGCTCTCCTCTCTTGAACAGCCGCCATCAAATTGTGGTGGCGCAGCGCCTGTGCAAGCGCCTGCGCAACGCATCCTCTGCCGCTGATACGTGGCGCCTCTCAGGCGCCACAGGCACCAGCCCACAAAGCAGCCTTAAACCGAGCCACAGCCCTCTCTGCGGGACGGCAAAAGATTGCCTTTCAACAAGATGATGCAACCGGGGTGGGATCCTGTCCAATGGGATTGGGCAATTTCATGCTGCTGTTGCCGTCATTGCATCTCAGAGGATGGCCACCTGCATGGTCTTTTTCTCTGTTGCAGGCAAGGTATGTACGCAAGCGCACCTTGAGAGAGGATGCTGGACTTTATACTTTGCTATGAAAGTTTTGACAGCACTTGTGACTTGCCAGAGGAATGCCTGGCAGCGTGAGAGGCCTCAGATCATATTTCAAAATAAACCGAGTCATGGTAGGGTCCTACGGCTAAACAACTATTTGTATAATAACCATGGTCTCTCTCTGCAACATATGCCTCGGCAACATGGCGCTACATTAATGGCGGAACTGCCTTTACAATCTGGCCCCCAAACAATCTCGTCTTGTCCACTCCGTGCCAAGCACCGTTGTGGATATACCGGTGACCCATCCCAACCCGGAAATTGTGCTGTTAATAGACAAAACAGACGCAATTTCGACCCGATGACGATTACAAATGCTTTATTCGGGCATCGACATAGTCCCAAGCCATCCCACGCTCGCCTTCCAGCTGCTCGCTAAAAACAGTCTGCTAACTCAGTTAGGGGAGACAGTCAGGCACGAGAGCAAAAGAACTCACCAACAAATCCCTGGCGAGCTGAGAAGGGGAGATCCTTGATCCACTTCTCCATCACCAAAAGTTTCCTTGCACGGAGGATTTTGGAACGGCACATGCTTGGCTCCTCGGCTCGTCGCTCTCACAACTCCTTCGGCTCAAGCCACGGCTCCCACGGATCCCGCCCCGACCCCGGGCTCCCCACTTCTCCGGTGTGGTCGGTATTCTGATACCAACTCCAAACTGACGGCAACTACTTTGGGCTATCACATCTCATGAGGAAAAGCCAATGGCAGCCGGGGTCATGTCCGCATCGTCTGAAAAAGTCTCGGTTGCTTCCCGACAACTTACCAAACCTTGATTAGGGGCCGAGTCATGCCCAATCCATACAACCACGAGGCATTTACAACTCTCGGAAAGACCGATGCCAATCCTCTCGGCTCATACACCAACTATTCACCCTCATGGTCACCTGAAACGCGAAATTCTTCTTGAACCTGCGGGGCCGGCCGCACTTTGACATCTTTTACGCACGGTAAAACGCTTATTTGATGGTTTCTGCTCACAACACCAATGCCACCCAACTATGGCATACAGTACTCGATACGTAATCACATTAAGTGTGTGTGCACCTATGTGAGTGTGTGAGCAGACGGCCAACTCAGATCTCCCTCACTCGGTCCAATGCAGGAGGCACGGTTGTCCGTCCTCTTTGAGTATACGGTGGCGACTGAGCTGCAACCCGCAGCCTTGCAACAAGCTCACGCCGATGGACTTGGGTGGATACGCAAACTCCCCTTGGTATTTCGTAATTCGACTGGGCAATCCAAGGCGTACGCGCGCTTCCCGGAGGCATACCTTCAGCTTGACGATTGCGCCGCAGCGTCTGTAGGCATTCCTGCATGCCAGCGCAACTTACTACACTGATTGACGGCAAGTATTGAGCATCGCCGTCTACACAGAATATGCTCAAGGCGTTTATTTTTATTTTTCCACCGCCATTTGCCCGGCTGTGTGCCAGCTTCACTTCCATCTTATCGGCAGTGGCTCAGCAATTAACTATTGACAACAAACAGCTTCTTGTCGCAGCGTGGCATGCAGCACCATCAGCACGCCTTACACCACCAACAAATTTTTCCCCTGCAGACAAGGACACCCCGCCATCCGGAGCGACACCCGTGCATGAGAAAAAAAAAAGGCGACCAGCAAGCGCACTTTGAAAAGGCAACCAAAAAGCACGGTCTGGATCCTGCCGCGAAGCGCAGAGTTACCACGCCCAGGGGGTCAGCTTCTCCAATAATGTTCCGATTCTCAAAGAAGGAGATGAATTAGGAAAGGAGAAAATTATTGCTCACGTTAATCTCGGCGTCTGGTGGTGCGGATAGCCCGTGCAATTGGGCTAAACCTGGCCTATCAGGAGAGAGGGCGCTGCAGAGCCGCAGAGCCGCACCATCGTTTGCGACGAAACAGAGCTTGACAGCGTCAACGGGCAGCGCCGAGGGACGGCGATATGCGTGTCGTAGAGATGCTTCATCTGCTGGAACGAATAAATCAGCGTCGATGGGCGATCGTCAGAATGGACCTGCATTTGCTCTGATACTTGTCCATGCATCCGCAGAGCCTCTTGGGGACCCGATGTACTTCGTTGCCGGGGTGTGTGTAGAGTGTACGGGCACTGCCTTGGGGGCCGCTGCAAGGAGTTATGGCAAAGATACAAGTAAATAAGGCGTTGCACCCAATTGCTGGTACACCGAACCAGCCACCAGGCGTGTGGTCGGGTGCTGCCCAGGCGTTGCCTAACATCGCAAGGCGAGGCTCTGGCGACATGGGTCTGTGGGCACACCCACCCTCTCCCTCCACAGCTATGCCTTTCATACAGCCTGGATCACATTAAAAGCTCCTCAAATTCTTCTGGACTTTCTTTTTTTCACTCCTGATTAAAGAGGCCAGACCTGGGCTCGGGTTAGCCATGGCCTACCAAGATCCGTTTCATCAAGCTGAAGCAGCTCTGCAGTCACAACATCTCATCAGCTACGCAGGAGGAAGCAACATGCTTGGGGCAACAACAAGCGACCCTTCATACAGGTAAGCACTGACTAGCCGGTGGCGATTTGATCTTGTTGGTATGCATCCCAATATCACCATGACTAACTTATGCTCTTGTTCAGCTCTTTTGTTGAAGCAATCGATAGCACTTACAAAACGCAAGCGCTGCCTAGCAGCAGGAACTCGTCCCAAGTTTGCCTCTCTGCCGGTTTTCAGGAACCCCCTCATCCGATCGACAATGTGCAGAGCCCACAGCCTTCGCTAGATTCCTCCTTTCCCAGAATTCCCAGCCCAACTGGATCCTCTACTGATTGGCCTCAGCAACAGTCCAGTGCAGCCAATGACGAGAGCCTGGGCTTCAGCTCCTCCCATCAAGGTTGCAACCCCAGCCACAACCATTGTCCGCAGCTTGAAACGCATGCACAGGTGGCGGCATACTATGCTCCTCCACAAATATATGAGCATACAAGCCAAGAGCTTCAGCATGATTCTCATTATGCTGAAGAGAAACATGCCCATTTCCACTCGCTTGGTTTGCCTCATGAATCATCACAACTGCTTGTAGGCAATAATCCATCAGGAGTCCCAGCCACTCAGCCCTGCACTTCCTCAGGCCGGCTACCATCCGTTGGCTTCTACCAATCCAGCCCAGCAGTTCACTCTAGAGAGTCTTCGCACGATGGCACTCCAACACTCGTTATATCTCCTATTGAGGGAATGGGAGACATAGTCTCCGATATCTCCATGCTGAACAGCCCAAACGAGAGTCAGGATGACTTATTTAGAGAAACATTCGCCGATTTTCATCAGAGTCCCACCCCGGTTCAAGAAGGATTGGCGGACATCAAAGCCATTGGAAGTGCTTCATTCAATTGGCCCACTTATGCGCAATCTTCGCCAAGTGTTGAGGCAAGCGGGAGCTATACCTCGTCAGATGCAGCATCCAGCATTACTACGTTCCCACCTCTAGGAGACACAAGCAAAAACAAACTCCTTCAGGTTCCAAGTAGTCTACACAGCCGTTGTCCTTCAGATCCATCTCCTGTCCCTTTGGGAAGCTCGAGATCCCAAGTACCGGGTCGATCTCCAAGCAACAGATCATCTAGGAGGCGCTCCTCAAGCGGGCAAGTCCCCCTGCTCCCAAGGCTTTTGCCGGATGCCTCAGGGTCGGTGGATAGGAGTAGTATGAGTACCCCGGCAATTTCTCTACCAAAGAAAAGTCGCGGGAAGCGCTCAAAGCCCTTGGATAGTAACAAACGCCAGCTCGCGACCAAGAGAAGGAATGAGCGAACCGTATGCATCGGGTGTAAGATGGCCAAAGTCACAGTAAGTCTTGACTAGAAATTTGGCCATATTGGTGCCTCGGCTCCAAATTTGAGCACTCCGCACTCACGCATATAACTTCATCGCTAACATATTCCTTGCCAGTGTGACGGTCGTCAAGATGGGGGAAGCTGTACACGGTGCACTAGTAGCCATAGTAATGCTCCCAGGCCGTTTGTGTGTGTTTCTGCAAGCTTTTTCGAACTTGTCCAGCAGGGTAGCACCGTC
Organism: Trichoderma brevicompactum; assembly: GCA_003012085.1. Classification (NCBI taxonomy): domain Eukaryota; kingdom Fungi; phylum Ascomycota; class Sordariomycetes; order Hypocreales; family Hypocreaceae; genus Trichoderma; species Trichoderma brevicompactum. The sequence goes on along the minus strand of PXNZ01000264.1, from coordinate 3,287 downwards.
TTACTCGGTAAGAGGCCGCTTGAAATAAGTTGTGACTTGTCCATGTACTGACGAAATGATGTCCAAACAATAGCCCTCCATACCATTTATCCTGTGGCCTCCAACGGCTTCCGTCAGTCAATTAGGCTGCCCTCTGATATTAACATTAGACAGCTCCTCGGCTCCATCTACGATCTACGAAAGTTCTACGACACCATCCGGGTGTCTGAAGGGCATCAAGTGCTTTACGAGCTTGACCTCCACACTTGTTGGGCATACATCAACTCGAACTGCTCGCCCGTATCGCATCCTTTCCAACAATTCATACATGGGCTCAAGGTCCAAAGGCAGGATGGGTGGAGAACATGCATCAGGGATAACACCAACAAGCTGTTGGATAAGCAAAACTTGTGTGATGTGCTTCTCGCGTGGGATGACATGGCCCCCTGGGTCACCTACGCCTTGATACCAAAGGATGATAATCCTCCCTACAGCAGCCCAAATAATGGAACCGGAATGGTCCTCGGCCCAGACAATCAAGTCCACGAGCGGATGATTATCGTCGCAGCCCAGATTTCTCGAATCATAGGGCGCAAACTAGAACTTCAATTCTATGACTATCTCAAAAGAGCTCTCACCAATCCCAACATTTACCGCAAGCTCGTTCTTGATGTCGGTCGGACCATCATGTCCCTTCGCCGACGCTTGGCTCAGTGGACTCGAAATTGGGCTCCTAATACTGCTTTCTCCACCCTGAGCCAGAGCGAGACATACGTTGACAACGATGGCGGTAATGATTACGGCCTATGGGGTAGCTCTGTCGACCGCATCAAAAATCTCTGCCAGATTCTCTACGTCTACTTTTGCTACATGAGACGGCGACTGTCCCCTGGTGACCAACAGCTGATGCAGACTATGGAGGTACAATACCCCGGCAATCAACAGACAGTGGAGGAGAGCTTTCCGCAATATGAGAGCATCGATGGATTCGAGGAGTGGCTTCAGTTTAAGGATCAGCCGATATCATAGACAGTTTTGGACGACAGAATGTAGGTTTTCTTTTTCTTTTTCTTTTAGTTTTACCCCCTTTCTTTTTCCCTTTTTTTTTTTCCTTGTCTTTTTTTTTTTT
>PXNZ01000263.1:0-29493 GCA_003012085.1 Trichoderma brevicompactum | reverse complement strand
AGGGAGGGGGGAAGGGGGGGCCAGAGAAACCATCAGCATTAGTGGTGCTGGCATAATATGGCCCAAGTGGCAGAAACGTATCCGGGCCTCACTGCCGGATTCAGGCCGAAGCCACGGAACCTCCCTCTCCTCTTTATCAATCAATGACGCACCGCTCTGTCGCACATTTCCAAGACAACAATCGTCACAGCGCGCATTACCAAACGACACAACATCTCATCGGGGAATTTCCCCAAGATTCTCTCGCCTCCTGGAATTTTTTTTTTGTCGTCAATGCTTGTGCTGGGGCCAGGGGAGGAGGAGGCAAATCCTGAGTTGCTCCGCGGCAAACCGGCCGAAAAAGGGATCCTGCTTGGTGTATTGCACCGGTCGCCGGACCCGCCCCATACAAGTATGCCAACAATGCTGCGTCTTTTAAATTGCCTCTTCTTCCCCAGAAAGTGATGTGTCAATATCCCGCAGTTATGGACAGGACAGGAGCGGCTGTAGCAGTAGCAGTAATATAATAAGCTATCAAAAGGTCGCTGATCATCCCGCAGCGATTATCAGATTGAAGCTACGGGGATACTCATCTCATTTGGGCTCCCCCCGCGACATTGCTCTGCCATGCCGTTGCCACACCCAAGTCATGCCAGCTGTCTTCCCTTCGCTAGAGGACCCCCTCAAAAAGTTTTCCTTCCAGTCTAACAAAATCCGTCGTCGTACATGGACGTGCGCACATGCTTTCTCCAGTCTGTGTTACGCCAATCAGCACGTCGCTTGCGCCATTTCTAGCCGAGGAAAGCAAAAAAGCTGAGTGAGACAAGGGGGTGTTGTGTGGATGCCCAAATTATCTGATCCATCTTATCAATCCCATCTAATCTCTTGTCTCTCTCTGGCTCCCCTTTTGCGGAGCTGCCCCCATCCCCCCCCAATGAATTCACTGAACATTCCGATTTCGGTCGTTTAGTCTTCACTCTCTGCAGCTGAGCCCAGCTTTCTCCGCGTCAGAAAAGGCATCATATCACATGTATGTATCGTGATTTGTTTCGTCGGTGCCCATCTTACCCTCCCTTTCCCTTTTTCCTGCCGGGTGAGAAAAAGCCAATCGGGTAGCCGTATGTAGCAAATGGCGAGAGTTTCCGCTGGCAAGCAAACAATTATGCCACGCATATTCTAGCCCCATCCAGTAAATATTATGTGCATGGCGCATGTCAGGCAGCTGCAAGCCGTAAGAAGAAGGAAAAAAAAAGATTACTTTTCGAGCAACTGCTTGGAATGTCATCGCTGAAGAAAGAGTTCAACTATTACATTATGTGCTACCTAGGCAGTGTGTGTGACAATCCTGTAGTGACTCTGTCACTTTTGATGCAAGGCGGTAGCCTGTGTCTCAGCGATCCTCCGGTAATCTAATATCCCCATCTGATAAGATCTCGTTGAGCCCCAGGCAGTATGTATGTACTCCGTATTTTGCGGTGAGAAAGGCTGGTAGCACCACTACTACCGATGTTCCGTACTTCTCCGTCCCGTGAAGGGGGGACGCATGGCATGGCAGCCCAACAAACTCGGCCCCCCGCTAGCCGCAACCAGCAAAGGATAGGATTCGAATCCAGCTCCTCGTTCCCGGATCTCTCTAGCCTTTGGCTCGAATCTCTGCAATTTCCGAGATCGAGCCACTCCGGCTATACCCTACCCCGACAAGGCTCTCCCTCCCCGGGTGGCGTGACATATCTTCCGCCCGACACGGCTTCCAGAAAGCGAATACGAGTGTCCAGAACTGCTGCATATTTTAAAAACAATTGGAAGAGAGAGCCGAATAATGATTGGCTTATTTCAATTGATATCCAGCTTAGGTACATACATACATACATACCGCTGGAAGCCTGTGGTGCTAAAAGCAACCCCCTTGCCAATCTCTCCGCCCCTACTACTCCGTAGACGTTTTTCAAATCGTAGTACATCTGCAGGTTAAGCATCAGCCTGTCCGAGGCATCCGTATCTGAAGTCCTACACGCATGTCGAAATGCCATTCTCTCCCCCACTCCCCCGTTTGACAGATTGGTTACACGCACACATGGCGGTATAAACCATACTTTACCATACGTTATCTTTATACTCACCGCATCCTTTCCATATGGTTGTTATACAGAAATCTAGGGTATCGTACGTCGCTTGACAAGTTCGGTATTACCTCTCCACCACACGTTGGGTGCCGTGTGAGCACATGCGCCGACAGCATGCGACATATCTGTGTCCCGTTAATCGCAAGCAAAGTCAAACTCAGCATAAACATCAAAACAGACTGCTCAGCTCGCAAAAAAAAAAATTTCAACACCCATCAATGAGCTTAGCATATATATATATATGTATGTATATATAGTAGGTGATATGGAGTAAAAAAAAAAGAAAAAAAGAAGTGGGCAAAAAAAGGGGATGCCACAAATGAAACTAAAGCTGACAAGCTCAAGGCCACGCTCTGCACAACACGCGATGAATAGGTAATTCGACGAATACCACTAAATGACGATGCTTGTGCAATCGCTATGCAGAGAAAGGGGGGGCTGTAAGACAAGAACAGAAAAAAAAACAATTATGCCCATGAAGGAAATCCAAGGTATATAAACCCCCCCATTTTTCCCTTCACACTTTTTCCAAACAATACGCGTAAGTCCAATGCATGTCTTTCCGCCTTCGTTACTGTTGTAATTTTCTTTTGCGTTTTCTTTCATTTTTTTCTTTCTCTTTTGCGTCATGATTTGCCGGCTTCTTCATCCATCTTGCGCTCCAAGCTTCTGGTTGCCGCGGCTGCTGTTCCCTTGACAGGTCGTGGACTCAATACCTGAGGCACCGACTGCGCGATACGAGTTTGTGATTCAGCAGACTGCGTCGATACATCTTGACTCGCCCCTCCTGATACATCATCCTTATTCCCCCCAAGCTTGCGCAATAGCATCGCTGACTGCTGTTGAGCGAGCTTCTCTAATTGCGCTGTGGGATCCTTTGTCAGGAAACTCCACGTCAGCCACCCAGCATTTACGTAGTCTATTTAGCTGCTTTAGATTGATTAGTACGTACCCATTCGGCCTGTGACGGCACGCCCTCAGCTGCCGGCAGCACTTTGCCAGCGGCATCGCGTCCCCGAGGAACTGGCGCTGGTGTGACCGGCAGGCTGGGCCGCTCCGCCTCAGTAGGGAAGTCAGTAACCTTGAAGACACGCTGGGACTCTTCTTCTTCGTCATCGTCCGCATTCTCATCTCCTTCTTTGCCATCCTTTCCACGGCTGCTCGATCGGTGGCGCTTCTCAACAGCTTCCGCATATTTGGAGATGCCGGGAACCTCGTCCCAGGCATTGGTTCGCGAATAAGTCGTCCAGGAGGCTGTTCCAGACTCGCTCTTATTGTCCGATGTCCGCGAGACTGGCGACTTTGGAGGTGACTTTGTTACTGACGAACGAGCACCCGAAGGCTTGGTAGCCGCAGCGGGCCCTGAGCGAGAGGCGGCTTGTGGCTGGAGCTCTGGCTCGTCGCCGTAGAAAGACCTTGTAGCCTTGGGCTGGTTTCCTTCCCATGGGAATATGGGGCGCGGCGTCTGGCTCTGCCAGCCTGAGTTTCCTGCTGGTGAATCAAACTTGGTATCCGCCAGAGAAGCGTTCCTAATGTCAAGTTAGTTTAGTAATGCGCAATTACCTCCAGGAGTTGAGCACAGATAAAAAAAATTAATCTTACTTTTGAGCCTCGTAAGCCTGGTTATAGTTTCCGCTGCCGTTGGCAAGCTGAGAGATTTCCTGAAGCGACAAGTTAGCCGATTGCACGCTTCGTGTTATGCAAAGATACTGATGGCGGAAACTCACCTTCTCACGGTAGTGGCGATCATACACCGCCCACCATCTGCCAACCATTTCGTCATAGGCCGAGCTTCCATATGAAGCGTTGCGGCCGGCGCGCCAGGGCTTGTCCGGGCCAATGAAGTGGACCATGTTGATGCTGGACTGGAAGTGTCGATAGGCGGGGAGGTACTGGTAGTGTGCGGAAGGGGTGACGTTGTAGGTAAAAGGCAGACGGTGGAAGTTGTTCTTGAAGTAGATGTTGAGGAGACCCTGATCGGCGCCATCGAAGGAGATGCCCCTCTCCGTCATGGCAACCATGGCGTGGTAGTCACCAGCATTTGGCGTCAGGGCCATGACACCAGTGTTGAAGATGTCGGGCCAGCCAATGTCGGGAGAAGCCGCAAAGGCGTGTGGTAGGTCGAAGAGCTCATCCGGAGCTCGGTAGGCGACGACGTCGGCATCGATATAGACGATTCGCGAGAACTGCGTCTGCTTCCACAGGTTGATCTTGGTAAAGGCAGAGTGCAGATCGGCACGGTTCATCAGGTACAGGTTGGCAGGCTTGTCATTGCGGATTCGAGGCACAGGCAAGACGTAATCGTAAACAGTCTAATTTCCCCCGACAAGTTAGCAGGCTGCTCCTCTCATATAGCTACAGACAGACTGTTTCGAAAACTTACCTTGAGCTGAACGATGGCATCAGCAGTCACACCGTCAAGCGTGACTAGGACTGCGAGCTTCTTGGAGGTCCCCGCATCGCGCAGCGAGTGGGCAAGCACCAGGGCGCCTGAGGGGTCATTAGCGAACAGAGTTGCGAGAGGAATTGACCCAAGACAACGTACCAGGAAGATAGGCATCGTTCAACAGAAGCTGTACCACGGCGCCATTGTTAGCTTGCCATTCCTAAGCTATAGTGCGGGGTGAGAGAGCGAGAGGCAACAAGGACGAACCGTAGCATAGGCATGCTCGCCCCAGCTTGGATCAGCCATGATGAGTTGAGGTGGAGAGCAACTTTACAGCCCAAAGAGGGGGAGGGAAATTTCACAGTCTTTCTTGGAACAGAGCCCACACGCAGGGAAACGAGCGAGCTTTACGGAGGAGAAAGACGGGAGGGAATTAGAAAACCAGCTCCTGGAAGTGGGACGGCGGCGGTAGAAATAAAGAAGTTGGGAGGCAACTTTTTTTGGCGATGGAGGTTGGAATTGGGTACTTGTACACACAGGTACCAGCTTCGGAGGGCAACGCAGCGAGGGTGGCGTCGTCAAGGTACCGTCGGGCTGGCGCTACGTCGCTGAATTGAGGTCGCCAGCTAGCTGTTGCTGCCACCCAAAGCTGTTGAACCCAGAGGTACCATCTCCATTCGCCAGCGCCAGCCGATAGGGCATTGGGTCAATAGCATGCCGCGCTAGAAGACTGTCATCGGGCTAATACGGCCTAGCATGACCTTACCCGGGCCCAGCGCCTCGCTGATAGCGGACGGCTTGCATGATGGCTTGCAAGCGAACCAGCATGCAGATGCAGACACGATGCAGAGCACATCAGGCAAATGTCATGCACGCAGCCACCCCATGCCCGTATCATGGAATGAAGGAGGGGGAGGGGAAAAAAAAGGACGAGAAAAGGGAACCCCTCCAGCTCGTCTTGATTAGCCAACCACGTGCTGCGATTCTTAATGTCTCGCACACTCAACCTTTTTTTTTTTCCAATCCTCATAGCATAGGCAAGGCTACGTACTAACGCACCTATGCTTTCCAGCAAAACGGAGGCTTAATGGCGCCCGTCTAAACAAGCACCAAAAAAAGCTACGGTAAGTAGATGCCTAATCGAGGCAAAAACGGCAAGCTCTCCTCGCAAAGGCCCAGATTAGATACCAAGATAGAAACCATTTATACTAGCATCAGCTTCAATGCGTCACCTTTTATGCACATCCCACCCGCGCTGGCACTCTATAGGCCAACGTCGGTTGCTCCTAGAGGCGAAAATTTTTTATTTCTCTCACCATTTCGCCTCCGCGCATGCATGATTTCGCACTTGGCCTTGCATGAAGAGCCATGGCTCGAGCCCTCTCTCCGCATCCTCAATGGCTGCCGCAGAGCTTCGCGGCCCTCCGTTGCCCCTCGCGCGCTTTCGTGGATACCAGGTTGCAGGAGGCTCCGCAGTTGGGAATCATTGCTTCCGTGGCTCTCTGGGCTGCGTCTTTATTAATTAGGTTGGCAATATTAAAGAGGCGACTGGACAATCCGAAGCCCAAGCCCAACGCAGCTCGTCGGGCTCACTCGCATGGTTATCAGTTCCCTGCAATGCGCGCAATACGGCCGCGGCCGCTCCTCATCACGTACAAACATGCCTCTGCGAGCACTCCTGATTAGCTCGCGGCCACAGCCCATCCAATGTATCCATTTCCGATGTACTGCGAGGCTGCATATCGAGAGGCTTGTCTGCTTCCACCCACCGTCTCACGCCATGGATATCTTCAACGTCGGGCCGTTAGAGGTTATTAGATGGCATGGCAACGTCGTATTTAGTGCCGTCCACCGCGCACAGTCCATCCTGTCAACGGCCTTTTCATTATCAACGCTTCCCCTCCCTTTGCCCGCCCGCCGTCGAGCCATCCGGGTGGTATTGGAATTGATACCTAAACGCAGCCCCGGATCCCGCCGTCTCAACATTTTCGTTGTCGGGCAGAATGACTCCCATCAGCTTCCGTATCCGCTGGTGGACGCGTCTCGACATCGTTTTAGGGATGGAACAATCTGAGCTGCAGATCAATTCGACCCAAACGACACCCTCCTGGAGGTCTACTTGTATGCGAAATAAAAGCTCTCCACTCCGCCTGCTGCTGCTGCGCCGCTTGATGAAGCCTCCTCATCGCCAACGATTTAGATGCTCCGTAGTCTCCACTATGCTCGCTCCCCCCCGCACCATGGGATGCAACGAAGAGCGTTTTCAGCAACACAACGGCACAAAAAACACGAACAACGCTGCTCCTGCAAGCCGCACGATGCACGAGGAATGCATAGAGTACTCCCCAAAGGTGCCGCTTTCACATGTGATTTGTGACAATATTATAAGGTAAACACATTCTGACTGACCCGTGGTAGTCAACATTCTACTAAGTATTCCGATGTGCCCCTCCATCATCCTTTGCCCCTCCTTCAGTAAGAGCTACTAGGTGGGATTATGACACAGGACAGCTTGATAATATTCAAAAGTGATACGATACTAACGCGCCAATGACTCCATTGCATGCCCTCTTCTTCGTAATGGTGAAACAACTGCAGAAATAGAAAAAAAAAAAACATTGCATAGGGGAGGGGGGAGGGAGAGAAAAAAAAAAGCCTCTTTCATGCATACATCCTGTGGAGCAACTCTCGCATTGCAACCTCAAAGATCCTTCCTGTAGGCGTGCTCCGGCTTGTGAGTGGTCTCGTAGTCGATATGAACGTAGGCCCGCTCAATCTCGGGCAAGCTCTCCAGCTTAAACTGCAGCTCTTCTGCAACATCGTGCGTGTCCATAAGCGTCCGCAACGGGTCCATGACAATGTCCACTTCGGCAATCAGCCGCGGACCCGAGTGGTATACTCGCACCGTATCAATGCCCTCAATGGCATCTGAGTGGGTCAGGCACACGTATGTGATGAGCTGCTGCATGTCCAGAGGCGCGACGACGCCGACAAGCAGCATAAACTCGTTGAAGGCAGTGTACAGCCATATGCCCGAGGTAAAGAGGGACAGAAGAATGGCACCCATCGGGTCAATCCACCATTCTAGCTTCGCACCACCCACCGAAGTCAGGATACCAAAGCCATTGACGAGCAAATCGTTGCGATGATCCTGCCACAAAATGTTCACCTGGCTGTACTTGTCCTTGAGGGACCAGCAGTACAAGAAGAGACAGAACTTGGTCGCAAACGCCGCGCACACAGAGATGACCGAAGGGAGATGGAATTTCTTCTCACCATCTCCAGACACCAACTCTTTAGCGGAGAAGGCGATGATGATGAGAGCCACGGCACTCATGAGGAAGCAGAACACGATGTTGCCCACGGTCTCGAGCCGCGCCTTGCCGGCAGGAAAGCGTCGCGGATCGACACGGCTAATCGCACGGTTGGACAGAATCAGAGCGAGGGTGCTGAGCGGGTCGAAAACAGCGTCAGCCATGGTGGTGAAGAGTGACAGCGAGCCGGACGTGATGGCAGCATAGAGCTGGAGGGCGGTGAGGACGATGTTCGCCGCGAGCGAGCCATATATGGCAATCTTGAACTTGAGCTTGTCCTCACCCTGCTCAATGCGAGCTTCCTCTCGATGCTCCTCAACCGACTTTAGCATTCGCTCGATGGCGGCATTTTGATTCTCGTAGAAGCCGCGGACTTTGCGGTGGTCACTCTTGGGACCCTGCTTGTTGGCTCCGCTGGCATTCCGATCACTGTCCCTCTTACGGGACGAATTAGCCTTGATCTGCTCGAGGTCCGAATCCGTTTTATACGAGAAAGAGAGCCCGTAGGGATCGCTCTCGACCGACAGACGGGCCACGCGAGAGTTGCGGCCTGTGGTGGACTGACTCTCTACGTCCGTGACGGTGAAATGGTGACGCTCCACCGCATCATGGCCCGCCACCTCGACGGCCTCGACGCCCGTGCTAGAAGCATCTCGAACACCCGGCGATTTCGAGCTGCTGCGGCTAGAGGTCGGCGGCTGGAGGCGCTGGAGGTTGAAAACGTTGGGATGGTGAGTAATGGTGTTGCTTGCGTCGGGAGTCATGATGGATTGTCCAATTGGCGACTGGTCACCGATTCCCTCCTTTTGAGATTGCAGAAAAAGAAACTGCCAAAGGCAATCAAGAGAAAAGCAGCTGGGCTGTGGAATCGTAGCGGCGGAGGTAGTAATACTGCTCCGTCGTAATATCCCATTCACCGATACAGCCGATGGAGACGCGTGGGGGCTTCCACGTTGCCACCAGGGGAGGCCTCACAAGCAAAAAGCTTGGCTTTGAGGAAATAGAGAGAGCTCCAGGGATCTCTACGATTAGATGATTCAATGGTGGTAAAGCTGTAGATGAGTGCTCTTGATAAGGCAACCGGATTATCTGCTAGTTTTGATCGTGAAAGTGCAAGATCTGGTCGAGATGAAGTAGATACTAGATTGATGGCAGGGGGTGCATGGTAGAAATTTCACGACAAGGGCCGATAGCTGCTGTGGAGAGCTCGCGCCAGGGCGACTCAACTGTTGCGCAGGCGTGGGGGCTTTGGATCAATTGAAGAGATGAGCTAAAAGTCAATGGAAGCGGATGAACTCTGCAGGTTGAGTCAAAATTGAACTCTTTGGCAGCTATGATGAAGATGGAAAGACTGCTAAAAGAAAAAGAAAAAAACACCTATGGATGGATATAGCCCCTGAGAGATGAAGCCGCCATCTCCCAGCTCAAAGCAGGTACCACGAGCGAAGAAGGTACAGGAGCATCTTATTCGCTGTTGCTTCTCACCTACCTCTGTCCAGCGTTAGACGCGTTTTCTCAAAATGCCTTACTCCAGCATATGACATGAACGGGTAATACGTCGGTGCCCATTGTAGCATAGGTATTACTAAGCCCAGAAGCCAAATGTGGGCGAGACAGCTTTTCAGCGTTGGAGAGATCGGGTAGCAATTCCAGGGCTCAAATAGAACTAGCAATATTCAAGAGTAGATAAGAAAAAGTATATGTATGAACAGCTAAAATAACGGGGAGCGTTTAGATCTTAAATGGAATCTCGATCAAAGTTCCAGCATCGGCACTTGACCCGGCCATCGGGCGAGTTCGGAACCATCCAGGTGCTCCATCTGCGGCTCAAATTCGCCGACCCACGCTGCGCATCAGCCCGTAGCTGCAGAGCATTATTGTTAGCAAGTAGTATAAACTAACTACATGCCCCTTGATGAAGGTGAGTGATGAGGGGGTAAATAGAATGTTTGTTAGTAGTCATATATAATGTAACGGAGTTGGTAGCACCAGTGAATTGAATACATGTAAGCAGTAAAATCATCAACTACGTCAACAGAAAACGCCTTAATGCAAGCCTCGAAAATAGTAAGTGATGGCATGACCTGCAGCTGGTCAATCAGATGCATGTCGTTTCCATCCCTTACAGCTTCGGCTCTATCTTGGACCGCTTTAGGATCCATTCAACGACATCCTTTGTAAACTCGTCCTTGCAGTAATCTGCATGAAGCTGATGGTACGCGCCTTCATATGACTTGGCCTCCTTATCTTCAACAGCCGCCTGGTCCTTCAAAAACTTCATGGCCGCGTCATAGCTGCACGTCAGATCGTTAGTGCCGTGCGTCAACAAGAGGCTATGCACATCAGCCCCCAGCTTGACTCCGCCAGCAGACAGCACCGCCGTACGATCCAGCAATGAGGCCAGGCCTTCAAGCGTGCCGGTGTTATGGCACAGCTCATCGTTCTTGATAGAATCGACGACTGCTTGGTCGCGGCTCAGGTGCTCCGGCGGGACCACATGCTTGAGCTGCTGTCGCGGCAATAAGCGGCCGACTAGTCTTCCCAGGAAGACCTTGAGAGTGCTGGGCTCTTCACCCGCCGAGAAGCCAATGAAGGGGGCCTCGAGAATCCAACCGCGGACCTGGCCCACCAGTTGCTTGTGCTGCGCGTCTCCAGCCAGCGTTAGAACCTCGCCTCCGCCCATCGAGTGGCCCATGACAAAGACTGGGACGTCTGATGGCAGCTTCTCCTGGATGAAGGCAGCAACATCGGCGACGACCTGCGATGTAGGACCGGTGAGACCCTTCTCAGCGGGCTTAGTCACGCTGCGGCCCCAGCCGCGCTGATCCCACGCGAACACCTGAATGCCCTGCTCGGCAAGCTTGGGGAAGAAGTCGTTGTAGCGGTTGATGTGCTCGCTGAAGCCGTGGACGAAGATGACTTTGGCTACGATGGGGCCCGTCGGCTGATGACGACATTAGCAGGCTGTCGGGGGCAAGAATCACATGTAAAGGAGTAAGGAGAGAAACAAACCGTCCATGTCTTGGTGTAGAGGCTCGCATCGCCCACCTTGAACTTGCCCTCGACGGTCGTCATGATGGATTAGATGAAAAATTACTCGTAGAATAACTACCTGATGCAAAAATTCCCTGCCCGAGATGATGAAAAACAGGTGAGAATGGATCACAACCTGAGCTGTCCGGATGCGGCTTTCGTATTAAGCAAAGCCCGGGGACGCGCTGCTGTGCTGAAATGCACCCCAACCCCAGCCATCAAGTCGCTGTGGCTTAGTGGCTACTAGGCTCTATATGCCTAGTAGTCAGGGGCCTGTCCAATTGGGTTGTGCCTTGGGACAGCTTCTCCAGTGGGGCCCCGCGGGTAGATCGCAAAGATTCCTCGGTAGAAACTCATTACTATTCCGTAGAAAGCAGTAGAAAGATGTATTTGCATACAGGAGCTATTGAAATAAACACACCGAATTCAAGAAGATGCGGGGAAAGCATGATGTGGTGCCACCAATGATGGATTTTTTCATCCGCAGTAGGCTTCAAGAATACCCGTATCTACTTCGCACTCTAAACCTGATATGAACAATGGACAAAAGACCCGCCATCTAGTTTTCCAATTCCGTTCGCTTCCGACTACCTATACTTGGATATAATACAGCTTCCACAGCTTGCTACCCTCAAGACATCGCCCTCTGAGGTACGAGTTTGAGTGGAGTTATTACTACTACCGGATAGTACCTGTAGATGCCACCACCCTCGGGGACATGCTAACTTCTATGTACAAAACATTCGGTCTGATCCTGATACACCGCCATATTGACCCCATCGTAGATACTGTACAATATTTATCGAGTGATTCCCTTCCTTCGGTACTCCTTTTTATTTTCCCCTCTTGAACATCGGCAATATGCATGCCCCTAAGTGCAACATTGCTGTGACACGCGACGGGCGTCCGTGGAGGAAGAAAAGAAAGTGTAAAAGCGAGCCATCAATGTTTTCAAGGACGACTTGATTTATCCTCTACCGTTGAAGGCTTTTCTTTGTGTGCCTCTTCCTCTTCTTCTGCTAATCTCTCTTGGTCTTCGTCTCTGGCGAGGTCATCTTCAATCTCCTCAAATTCGGTGATGTGGGATGTGGCCTCAGTTGAGGGCCGCTTTTCCGGAATCTCACCACCGCTCATCTGCCATTCCATCAGCTTGCTAAAGGCGCTTTCCTTATCCGCAGCAAGCTGAACATAGCTGCCAATTTCCGCCACCTTGCCGTCCTTGTTCAAGACGATAATTTGATCAGACCTCTTGATTGTAGACAGGCGATGAGCAATGGATATCGTGGTGTTGTGGCCGCGGAGCAGCCCAGCGAGGGCCTCATTGACCAGAGTCTCTGACTCTGCATCCAGAGCCGAAGTGGCCTCATCGAGAATCAAGATATCAGGGTCTTTGAGTAGAGCTCTAGCAATGGCAATGCGCTGCTTTTGACCTCCAGACAGCTGAGATCCCCGAGCGCCGACTTGGGTCTCGAGGCCATCCGGCAGATCGCTGATGAACGTACAGTTGGCCCTCCTGGCGGCAGAGATAACTTCCGCGCGGCTTGCATGGGGCTTTCCATAGGCAATATTCTCGGCAATGGTACCTGAGAATAACACGGGTTCTTGAGACACAACACCGATGCGTCGCCTGAGTGACTTGACATTCATCGATGAGATGTCGACGCCATTGATCGTAATGGAGCCAGATGTTGGGTTGTAGAATCGCAAGAGCAAAGATGCCACCGTTGATTTGCCGCCTCCAGACGGGCCAACGACACATACATTGCTACCAGATGTGATTTCGAAATCTAAACCATTGAAAATGTTTACCGCTGGCCGGGTTGGATAGGCAAAATGTACGTCAGAAAATCGGATAGTGCCCTGAGCTGACTTGACGGGAATTCCGACTGTCTGGTGAATGCCAGGCTTTCGGTCCTGCAACTCGAACAAACGACTTGCGGCACCCACACCCTTCATGAGCTCAGAGTAGAAGCCTGAGAGGCCAAACAGACTAGAGCCAGCAAATGCGGTATACATCATGAATGAAGTCAGATCTCCCAAGGACATTGCGCCAGATCTCACAAGATTTCCTCCAACTACCAGCATGGCCAGTATGGTCATGTTGCCGGCCCATCCTGTTGAGGCAAAGAAAGTTGCGGCGATCAAGGATTCCTTTTTACCAAGGGCAAAGATTCTGCGGACCTGTCTGTTGTATCGTCCAACCTCTTGGACTTCCCCAACAAATGCCTGGCTTGTCTTGATATTTCCGAGTCGCTCTTCCGCTATCTTTGTCAGAGTACCGAGATTTTTCTGTATCGACCTGCTCACATTTCGAATAGCTCGTCCGTAAAAGAAGGCGCCGATAGCAATGGGTGGGAACATGAGAAGTAAGATACCAGTCAGCTTAGCACTCGTCCAGATCATGATTGCGAACCCGGCACCGCCGCTGAAGACTGCTCGAAGTCCATCGCTCAAGTTAGATGTGATTGATTTGCCGACAATGACCGAATCAGAACCAAGTCGCGATATGAGATCACCGACACGATTGGCGTCGAAGAATTCGGCATCTTGAACATAGGTCCGCCTGTAAAGCTGGGATCGTAATCTGGCAACGACTCTTTCTCCAATAATGCGCAACAGAATGACTCGTCCAAAGCTGGTCATGGCCCCAAGCGTGAGAACAGCACCCAAAGCCACGAAAAACTGGTTCAAGGAGAGGCCAAAGATGTTGACATCATCAATGTCGCCTTTTGTCGAGATATCCAGAATGCGTCCAACAGAAAACGGTATCAGCATGGTAACACCAGAGGAAATCATGAGGAAAAAGAAAGCCAGGCCCAGCCAACGGGCCTCGGGTTTGGCAATTGAGATCAATCTCCATATTTCCTTTAAGCCAGCCCTTGCCTGGGGTTTGCCCTCTTTCGACAATCTAGCAGATAGGTTGACATGTGCCGCATTGGCTGCCTTTTCGCTCTTTTGAAATTCCTGGCTGACCTCGTCCTCGGTGGAATCTTTTGCCTGTCGTGCTGGCTGTAGCTTTTGTCGAGTCGCATCCTGTGTACTTGATTGGATTTCACGCGCAACAAGCGAAGTAGTAGAAAATTGGCGAGCCAGATGCAGTATGCGTCCATTGCCAGATGATGATTGAGCACCAATGCCAAAGTGCGATTGAGACGCACGCAGGGAGCCTGCTAGTGTATGGAACGCAGCGGGAGTGAAAGCCGGAAGGGCACGCGGACTAGAGATTGACGGACGGAGGAAATGCGGTTGTTGCAGAAGAGATTCGGGCTTCGGGAAGCATTGCGACAGAGGACCGCGAGAGAAGACTGCAGATTCTTGCGCCTGCGAGCTGCCTACTGCTAACCTAGGAGGCAGCGCTCGTCGCAGCGCCCCGGCATTCATGTTAACCGAGGGGACCCTTATGCGGTCGCCCAACGGTACAGCATCGAGTTGCTGGGAGCCGTTCGGAAATGAAAGCCGTGATTGGTGCTAAAGGGAGGGAATCCGGTAGGAAGCCGTGAACAAAGGAGGGAGACAGGAAAAGAAGAAAGAAGAAAAAATAGGGTTGGAGCGAAGATTTACATAACTGAACTAGGCGATACCGTCATAGTCGCGGCATTTACAGCTGAATGCACTGAAAGCTTGTGCTGCATGCGCAAGGCGGCAACTCTAAAGCGTCCTAATTAGTGGACATAGCTCGGCCGAAAGTCGGCCTAACGTGGATTTCATCGACTCCGGAGTCCGTACGGGCATGACGCCGAGCTCCAAGGTCCGAGTCCCGATGCATTCCAGCGCATCAAATGGGGATTATTGAATATGGTGGGTTGCTCTTCATGTTGTGAGTCTTACATAACACAGCCTCATAGATCTTACATTACATTCTATCCCTATGGCATTGCCTCAAGCAATTCATACACTTCTTAGGACATGTTTGGACACTTTTAGACGGACCCTGCCACACGATTGTAACCAAAAAAAATTGTTGAAAAGTCCTACACGGCAGTATGTGATAATCCTAATAAGTTCAATCCTATCTTAAAAGTGCAACATGCAAAAGCATACAGCATAATCCCAGATGAAAGGGACGACTTTGCAGTCCTCGTCCAGTATCTTCCACCAGATCAAGTATCGTTCCCTTCTTTCAGCATTTCTGCTACTTCGGCATCTATCTCATCATCGTTTCCGAGATCCGGAAAGTCGCCGCCATCATCCACTCGGCGTCGTTTATTGGAACCGTTAGTTGATATGGGCAGCGATTGAGTGTATGTCGAGGCCACTGCAGAGGGGGGTTCAGCTGCTGGAGCTTCCTCTGACGGCTTCACATCCTCATCGTCCTCGACCTTCTCGGGTATAGTGTCCTCAAAATCGTCATCCATAGCAGGCGGCGTTAGAGCCTCCATCTCTGGCCGATCGAGCTCAGCAGGAGAGCCACCGGATTCTCCTTCCGCATGTGATCCGTTGCCCTCTGCAGGCCCGAGTGCTCTCATGATGGCAACCTCGACCTGCTGCTTCTTTTCTTCAATCTCTCGTCTGCGACTCGATAGTTCAGAGGCCGCATTCTTCTCACTTTCCAATGCGGCTCTGTTTGAATCCAGCATCTTCTCCAGTCCTGAGATCAAACTCTCTCGAGCCTTGACGCACTCAGCCACCGCACTTTCAGCACTTGCGAGGGTCTTGAGCAAGCCATTGAGGCGCGCCGCATATACAGGCGCCGACGGGACTGGTATTGTAGGGTCGACTTGCTTTTCGTACTCCTGGTCTGCGGAAGCAAGGGTCGTTTTCAATGGGACGCTTAGCTTGTTGACCGTCTGATGCGCAGATACAAGGGGTGTGAATTCAGAAGGCATAAGAGTAGACGATCCAAACGGGGAACCTCCAAAGCCGGGTTTGACAGATCCGCGAGCCTTATCCAACTCTATTTGTAACGTTAGTATCCACCTTTCACCAGGAAATGACACTTAGGATATGTACCATTTAGACGTGCTTCAATAGCCCCCTGAATTGGTGCCTCGAAAATGGCTCTGTCTTTCCAGACATCAATGACACGTCGCAACTTGGCTTGGATTTCCGCTGGCGCTCCCTTATATGCGACTGCAGCCGCCTCTGCTATCACAGGAGAGAATGCAATGATGAAATCTTCTTTATGGCGGATTCTGGACTGCTGAGCGACCTCTAATCACAATATATTAGCATTTTCGTCAAAGCCAACAAATTAAGCATCCCTCTTTGTGAGACAGGCTCCGTATAGTGGTTGTAGAGTGCATACCGTTCGCAAGATAAACCAAGCTCAAACGTTTCGTGCTGGATGAGTCTTTCAATCGCTGCATCCAAAGCGCTACCGTACGATCTGCGTGTCGCCTAAAAGAATCGTTTTATCAGCATTGCCGCATGGGGTAAATGTGCATGTTCAAGGGAGAACCGCTAACCTATGAAACATGATCCATTGGGCAGCAGTTGCAATGCTATCATGGCTCTCATTCAGTGCCGACAGACGCGCCAGCACTGAATCATCGTTGTACGCCATTGTTACGACCAGATGCCTGGGCCCGAGGTGAAAGCTGTGTACAAGGCCAAGTCAAAAGGCACACGGAGTTCCACCGGGCGTTTCTACGGGCAATGTGCCTTATTGGAGTAGCTTGGCGTTGCGACGCGATTGAAAGAGTCTACAGCAACCAGTGGATCTCGGCCTTGTAGCTCAAGCAGCAGGCCTGCAATCAGCTGGTACGTAGGCAATTGAGGCAGAGTAGGCTTATGTCAGGAGACCAGGGGTCATTAGCGAGGCCGGCGGGCCGATACAGAGGTGAAATGTGTACGAATAAAATGTTGCAGATAGAAAAGCGTCAGCTAATAGCATCCAACATCCAAGAAGAAACTTTAATGAGAGCTGCTTGCTCTGGAGACAAGGTCCGCCAAAGACCGGATAAGTGCAAATACTAGTGTGCTTGTATGGGTTTATGCAATATCACGCGCGTAGAGCTACGCCTCAGGTCCTCTCACCGCCCGGCATAATATGGTACCAGTAACCAGGGACAACAGGGAACAGCTGGTCACTGCTAGCCATTACCTCGTTGCGCAAGCTAACAAGACCACCCATTACACTCTCCTTTGTCTGGAATTATTTGTCCTCGCTCTGATTTTTTAAGATATCAAGTTTTCTCGAATCTAGCTACTTCCACAAAGTTCAAGATGGCAGACCGTTTCCCTTCACTCGAGGACTTCGACTCCGGAGGTAAGCTCCTGAATAGATGCAGCCAACTGTGCTCCTAATTAACGGCTGGTTCTCAGCGCAAACCGATATCAAAGAAGTTTCCGACGAGCCCTCCGCCGAAGACTTCCTTGCCAGAGAAAAAGCTCTCCTAGGCGATGATGCGAACCAGTTCGCGACAAGTGATGACGCAAACGCACTGGCCGAACCCAGTGGAGATCTCCTAGGAGGAGGAGGCAATGCCGCCGAATCTACCTTTGAGTCTCAATTCCCAGACCTTGCGAATCCTGCTGCTGTGCGTATATAATGAAATAAATCTTCAAACAAACTAGTTCTGCGATGCTAACAATACTCGGCATCAAGGGCTTGGCAGGAGTGGATGGAAATATTATGACCGGCCCGTCCGTAAGCTACAACTCAGGATATCAGTCATATGCTGCCGACGAAGATGAGCCAGAAGTTATCAAGGAGTGGAGAGAGCGCCGGGACGCGCAGATTGCAAAGAGGGCCGAGCAGTTCGCCGCTCAACGAGAGGAGACGATAAAAGAAGCTCAACAGAACATCGACGACTTCTATGACAACTACAATGCTAAGAAAGAAAAGGGCATTGCGCAGACACGTAAAGAGGCGGAGGAATTCCTTGCAAACAGAGAGGATACCGTCTCTGGAGGCACAAGCTGGGATCGCATCGCTAAGCTCGTCGATGTCAGCGGAAAGGGGGCCAAGGGCGGAGCCGCCGGATCTGGCAAGGAGCGCTTCCGTGAAATGCTGATGAGCCTGCGCAAAGACGAAAAGGCACCAGGCGCAACTGGCTACTAAAATTAGATGGGGTGAATTTACAACCAATTTGGTGGCATCGCGATACCTGGATTCAATGGGCGATGAAGGGCCGGAAATCTGTCATGCGATGCATTCAATTCGCATTTTTTTCTTACCACGCAATTATTGTAGTGGCACATGGGAATAATAAGGGCTACGTATAATTGAAAAACATTGATAAACAAACACGAGCCAGGAAAACGCGAACAAGAACGTGGCGATTCAAGGCAACGGAGGATAAGAGAATTGGACTGACAAGATCCTATATTTACTGTCTATAAGACTACAGGTCATACATGTCCCCAGTCCTGCATTTGACGCAAATTGGGGTAAAATCAATTGGCTCGTCCCAAAGATATATTGATAACTTAGTCCTTGCTGAACCAAGTGTTGTGGCCAGCAACCTTTCGGCTGGCGGCGTACAGGGTGGCTATAACTCCTTAGCTTGAATTTCGTAACCATGATGTTGACCAACTCACCTCCGAAGCCTCCCCAGAGGGCAATGAGGTAGGGAGCCATGTACCAGCGGCTTCGTGGGTTCTGTCGTTGTGTCAGTACAGAGTCGAGGTTCGGAATCGCTGGTTCGAGCGTACAATCTTCCACAGACGGGTGTGAGCCTTATACGCCTGCTGGTAGAAGCGCTGGTTCGCTGTAACGTGGTTCTTGGCGTTGATCATGCTATGGCAAAGCGTTAGTTGAGGTTCTCCAAGCTATATTCTTCGGGGGCCCCTGCGCGTTGCGCGGGCAAACGGCAATTGAGGGTTTTCGTATGCGCTACTTGAGGAGATGGCCTTACCTCATTTTGGCGGTTGGATGAAGATGCGTGCCGGGCTTTTCTTCTTAAATGTGCTTCGTGGTAGAGTGATCCTGTAGTCGGAATGTCAGAAAGAGCCTTGGTTAGAGAAATGAGGCCATATTCTAGCTCAAAGTGGGTAGATGGATGACTCAGCAACTTGACCCATCAACGCACGCACAAAGTTGGAAGTGGGTAGGTACGTAGCTATCTGCTGCCAGGAACCACCAATTAAGTGCGTTGGATGAGTTATCAGCCTAGTAGAATCTTAAAAGAGCGAAGCCTTGCCATCTCCAGACTTCTAGCTACGGCATAGCATATTCAAGGCTCCTTGAAGCCTTGTTATTGCTGGTGGTACCGCAGAGATTAGCGGCTCAATGAGGTGATATGCCTCAGAAGTCGACGTCTAGCTGGAGACAGTCCCAGGAATGCGAGGAGCCTTGAAGTTTAATCCAGATCGCCCAGCATCGCTTCGATTTCTCCTCAAACTATCGGCGCGAGCGTCACAAACAAGGCTTCGTCAATATTACCGGCACACTTCTGCCCTAGTTCGCCCATCTACTACTCCAGAATCGGAAAGCATTCTATGTCAAGCTCCTAAAATCGTTCTTAGAAGCTCTGATTGGAATAAATGGCGAGCAATCTCTGCTGGGAATCTGAGTTCCTTGCCGCAGCCATCAAGATGGAGAAAATACGGGGGTCTAGGGCAGGTGCGGCAGCGGCATGATGCATCTTTGGGTCTCCTGTCGGCGAACGAAGCCCTTGCGGCAAGAATCAACAAGACTCTTCAAGATGCGGAGGCTGAATTTCAACCCTATGATGCCGCCACATGGGAGGCCGTGTGTGATGTGCTATCTAATAAGCATGGGTCTGATGGCGTCTGGGCCATTTTCCAATCTATATGGTACGGGGGGAAACATGAAATAATAACTTTCAGCGATGCCGAAGCTTTGCGTAGCAAGATCCTATCTGCTGCGTTGAGCTCAGATTCACGGTTGTCTGTGCTTTTCGGTGCGGCTCAGCAGCTTCTAGCTCATGACAATTTCCAATGGCCCGATTTCTACACGAGAGTCATTCGCTTCTTCCTTGAACGCGGTGATTACGAAGAGGCTGTTCGCTGGGATGAGCTGTTAGCTCCAATCTTTCCTCCTGGGGCAGATGAATTTGGAGCTTTGGTAGCAACATTTGTTATTAAGCCAACCCCCGAGATGCAAAGCACTTTAACAACGCTTTATGTCTCCAGCA
Organism: Trichoderma brevicompactum; assembly: GCA_003012085.1. Classification (NCBI taxonomy): domain Eukaryota; kingdom Fungi; phylum Ascomycota; class Sordariomycetes; order Hypocreales; family Hypocreaceae; genus Trichoderma; species Trichoderma brevicompactum. Next base: position 9,617 of record PXNZ01000263.1, on the reverse strand, counting down.
CCAATCGCCAACTATATGACCATGTTATACCAGCTCTCTTTGCTTCCGGCCAGTCCAAACTGGCTCGTACCTGGCGCAAAAAACTTGTCGTGTTCAAGGATCGTCCATTAACATCCAAGTCTCGACCGTTCCTGCTATTTCTCGCCAACTATTATCCGCATATACAGCTTACAGATGGTGAGCTAGCCGTCGCCGAGCTAGATCGCCAAAATCTAGCTGCTGAAACTGACGATGATGAGGCATTCCTCGAAGTTGATAGGAAGGGCATTCATAGAAGGGGGACTCACAGCGACGCCCTCGTTGCGAAATGGTTCGCCAGTACCTGGACATCTGTGGAATTTGCAATCAATTTTATATATAAGCTGGGGGTGCGCACAATTGGCCCGCGCTCGCTGCAATCTCTTGCGCTACGAGGCCCAGATGCCAAGGAAGTTGCCTCCCGTATAGAACAGGTCGAGAGGCTTGGCATCAAAATATCCTCTCAGTCATATTGCAAGATTTTGGTTTCCTTCGCAAGAAATGGGGAAGACGATTTGCTGATTGACCTCCTTCATTGCGACATTCACCCGGATGAGTTTGAGGATATGGAAACTCGACACTCTCTCATGGCCGAGGCGGCTAGGACAGGCGATTGGAAAATGGAGCGGCTTCTTCAGGGTATTGAATGGGCTATCGAGACAGGACCGACGTCCCGGCGCCTCAACTCCTTGCTCAGAAGCGAGCTCTCCAAGCGAAGTTTAGGGAAGGCGAGGGAGGTGCTTGATCGGATGGAAGCGCTTAAAATCAACATGGCTCAAGCCAGTGCAACTGGACTTCTTAAACGTGTGTTTTGGAAGCTTGACTCTCACCCTCAACGACCGCAACGATCAGTACCAAAGGATATCGGACTGAGTGATTCCGATGATCCTGTGTTGGATAGAGCTCTCAACGTCATTCGACGCATTTCTTGCCATGAAGTTGCCATTCCTATCCGATACTGGAAAATACTTCTCTACAAGTTGGGGCGCTCAAGACGCCTTGACGAGCTTGAGCAGTTGAGCTTGGAAATCATGCAATTTTACACGCCCCCTTATGGAGGGCTGGTACCAGTGCATCGGGAAGATTTGCCAAAGCATTTCAGTACCGAAGAGAAGGAGTATATACCAGCAGATTTGCCATTCGTACATCATCACCACCCTGTCCGATTGATATTCGATCCCTCGCTACAGCGCTCCATAGTGAGATGGGGATTTGACCAGACGTTGGCAACCAAGCCTCAACCGCCAGCTTCTCTGACGCCCCTACAGACCGCAAGCTTCTCGCAGTTTGATGTCGCCCGCGGAGTCCGCCTCCTGGCCGCACTACGTGATCAAGGAGCTTTGATAGACACACAGGTGGTCCGATCGAGTGTCATCTCTCGCATCGCCACTGGAATGGTCCCTGGGCGGCCCAGACATCGAGCGAGAGACAGCGTCGAGTTCTCGATAGAGAGCCTCATGGATCTAGTTGAGGAGGCATGGGGTTCCGAAATGTTCCCCGACACGCCGAGAGTGATCCAAGAAGTTGAAGCCAGGAAATCGAAGCTGTGGAACCGATACCCAAGACTAATCGACAGGACCTTTGACAAAGATTTCACATGAGAGGAGCAACAGAGCGATCAGCACATAGAATCTATTTCCGGGCACACGCAGGAGAGCCCTTGTACAATATCTACAGGAACATGTAAATAAAATCTAATCAAAACCCGTAACTCCAGGTGCATCATTTGAGTTTTTTTTTTCCTGGGCAGCATTATTCACTCCCTTATTGATACACATGATCATATGTATGAAGCAATATGACCATCAACCGCTTCTCAGAACGCCACGCTGAGCTACAGTCATCAAGAAAGGAGAAAGAGTAAGCTCCCCTTGTCAAGATTGCAGCATTCGCCCATACAACGCCGTTTCCCTTCCCACTCCCGACCCCCTTTTATTTTTGGTGCAGCTCGCCCGGCTATTCAGTCCCTATTCTTCTTGGGTTTGACCAGAAGTAGAATGAACAAGCCAGCAACCAATATCAATAGCAAGAGTATAATCTTCCTCTTGATGTTCCTTTTCTGATAGCCGGACGCTATCTTGAGTTCCTTGTCAGCGGCTTTGACTTCGGTGTTCATGCGCTCGACGTTGTAGTCGATTCGGTCCAGCATGGTGCCCTGATCAATGATCATGGTCTGAAGGTCACGGAAGAGGTCGGACAATTCGATGATGCCCTGTGCGATGTCTTCGATTTCTCGTTCTCGCTGGGCAATGACCGCGTCGTTTGAGTGTAGTGTCTTCTGTTGCATTGCCACTTGCAGCGTCGATTGGGAGAATGAGCGGTCGGCATCGGATTCTTGGAGCGACGGGTCCATGTAAGAGGAGCCGGGCATTGGTGACGCTGGGCGGTCGATTGGGCTGATGGCGCCGAGGCCACCCATTCCACGGAGTTCTAGTATTTGAGGTCAGCAAAGTGCGTCTGGGCGTTGAGAATACAAGTTGCCGTTGAGACAGACTTTTTAGGTATGCGCTCTGCTTCTTTCTAAAGTTTGCGCTTGCTTCTTGGACTCGCGTGGCAAGGGATATCTGTATGTTTTTCGCCATGGTCTCTTCTGCTCTGCTGATGGTGCCCGACTGTTGCGACTCGCGGACCATCTGTTCGACCTTTTGGATCCGCTGGTGGCATTGGTGGAAGCCCTTTGTGATCTCTTGAGTGAGCCTCTCGATCTGCACCTCCTCGGTCTTCTTGGCTTCGTCATCGTCGAAGCCAGGGAGCACATGTGTCTGATGCAGCTTATCCAGACGCTGGCTCTTCGTCGCAATCTCGGCGAGCAGGTCTGTAATCTCGTCCGAGATGTCCGTCCATCGCGGAGGCAAGAGATCCATCTCAATCACAGCGTCGCCATCATCTTCGAATGCGCCGCTCGAGAGCAGCCCGCGCCTGTCCTCATGCGCAAAGCTGCTGCTCGAGTAGGCGTCTGAGAAGCCTCCGGAGGCATATTTAGACCGCTGATTGGGATGATGAGCGTACGACTGCCGGTAGGAGATGTAGCTACGGATTTAACCCCCCAAGTCAGATATGACAGATGCATCAAGCTAAACGAATAGGTGTTCGCATGGAGAGCAGGGCTAGGGATGGCGATACACGTACAGGTTTGTGCGGTCGCGCCACATGGCGGACGCTGGGGGGCGTCTGATGGCCTGTCAGGACGGTAATCGGTCGACGGTGAATGGAGGATCTTGGATATGGAAGCAATATTCCGGGATTCATGTAATGACGGGCATTATTGAGCGCTGAGATACAATCAACTGCACCAATGTCGAAGCTGGCTGGTTGCATTACGACACTAATCTATGAACATCGCCTGTATGTACACCCAGCACTAGCCTAAAGCGGGTAGACTGCTGTCTGGGCTCTGGAGCTCCAGCCAATGAAGCCGTAGCCTCACAGGGTGTTTACACGTGTCATGAGCACCATGGGCGAGTGCTCAACACTGTCCTCCCTCTGATAGCGTTATTCTAGACTGCTCTGTACTTCGTACTTGGTAGCATTGGGGATCGTCTTATCGTGCTGCCTTCAGCTTGTTCCGTCAAAAAACAGCGCCCAATGGCCAGTACAGTGCGAATATCCTCCCCCCTCCCCGCCATCTGGAGCTGCCGCTGGGCACCCCCAAACGCCCCTAGGCCTCAGGTAGACCCAAGGTGCTCCGTAGGCCAAAGGGGCCTGCTAGCTAGCCGAGCGTCGAGAAAATGGGCTACATTGTGGCCGCGACCCAGTCCTAGCATGGGTCATGCCTCAGGATTAATACTGTCCGCTGATTCTGCCTTACGGGTCCCCTGACAGCACGTTTTAGCTGGCCTGGCCTGGTCTTCGCTCTCTCCCCACGTCAACGACACGACAAGCAAAAAGCTCCCGCTTTCGCTAAGACGCCACTAACGTTGCTGTCGTATTAAGTCGAGTCTCTGGACCTTTCCGACTTTCAAACTCTACACTCTTTCTTCACTCTCCATAACCCCTATTCGCAATGGTGAGTGGCGCGCAGAAGCCCTCGGCCGACAGTCTCAAGTCGCAACCCCGCGACCGCTGAGGGGCTGCCCCCCCAATACTCAGGAGCTTTTGTGTGACTAACGCTCGAGGCCTCAACAGGCTGATTCTCTTACCGAAGAGCAGGTCTCCGAGTTCAAGGAGGCCTTCTCTCTCTTTGTAAGTCCCGAGATCATTTCTTGCGAGAAGTTGGAGGCTGTTGAATACTAATCCGGCTGCTACAGGACAAGGACGGTGATGGTACGTTTCCTCTAGTGACGCGATACTGCTCCCCCCCCCCCGGGCCCCTTTTGCGAACAATACGCAGAGCACCAAATCCTTCTTTCCGACCGAGATCTCCCTTTTTGGCCCCTCTTATGACGAATGGACACAGACTGACAGCCTTGACTATGTAGGCCAGATCACCACCAAGGAGCTGGGCACCGTGATGCGCTCTTTGGGCCAGAATCCTTCCGAGTCAGAGTTGCAGGATATGATTAACGAGGTTGATGCCGACAACAACGGATCTATCGATTTCCCTGGTATGTCAATAGTGGAAATATTCGGCGATTTCCGGACATGGGCTAATTTAGAGCGGTGAAGAGTTCCTTACCATGATGGCACGAAAAATGAAGGACACCGATTCCGAGGAGGAGATCCGGGAGGCGTTCAAGGTTTGTTGCTGGCACTCACGCCTACATATTATCCTTTGCTAAAACAAGCCAGGTCTTTGATCGCGATAACAACGGCTTCATCTCAGCCGCCGAGCTGCGCCATGTCATGACGTCTATTGGTGAGAAGCTTACCGACGATGAGGTCGATGAGATGATCCGCGAGGCCGATCAGGACGGTGATGGCCGAATTGATTGTGAGTTTTAGCCGAGTGCGATGTATTGTGTGTTCTTTTCGGTATCAGCTAACCCAGTTGCGTAGACAATGAGTTTGTTCAGCTTATGATGCAAAAATAAGGGACTGTGTCTGGAGTTATTTGCGACTAGGCCAACTGTTCAGCCTTATTAGAGGCCATGGAGATGGTTAATCCTTACGGCGAGATCAAGTTGTTAGCACGCACACAAGCTGTTGTTTAAGAAAATCAATTAGTCGATTTTTTTCCCTTATACCGCCATATCTACGAGCGATTCTCGAAATTGCTGGGATGTCAAGAGTCGTGATGTTAAGTTCTGGTAGCAGTCTAGGTAGATACCCTGGACCTTTTATGCATATTGTCAAGTTATAAACCCGCTCTCTGTAGACAGACTCGGTAATGGTGACCAGTAGATTACTTGTGAAGCCGGCTAACAGTGCCCTTTGGTCACGAGGCCTGAAGCAGGCAGAAGAAGTGTAAGGGGGAAGTCTGCTGACTGAAGACTAAAGCTATGATGAAGAGAACCCAAGAAAAGCCACCATGCTACCATTCTTCTTGGTACGTATTCTAAGTCAACCATGCAACCAAGTGATTATGTTCTTGTACTTTTTCTTAAATGAACCGCCAAGTATATGGGAGATCGCAGTGTTTCTACTATTGACTAGCTGTTACCACAATGAACCCCCTGAAGATAATATATATATATATATGCTTGTGACATTGGAATCCCCAATGTAAAGGAGAGGGTGGTCGCCTTGTCACCCTATAAACCGGTATGCTCTGATAAGTGCATTGCAGGTGCCTGGTAGGCAGGTACCAGTACTTGGCATTCACTCGAAACAGGAGGGCTGGTACCTCTCAAAGCTCAGGTACTGCGCGGTACCAGGGTACCGAGGCCATGCCGGGCCATAGCTTTTCCGCTGGCCATGCTCCGTATCTTAGCCATGATGCAGCGTGGCCTGCCCCACGTAGAATTGGCCCCAGGTACTTGCAAGTATAGGGAGCCTTGGTGCTGCTACCAGGTGCCTGGCGACGCTTGGTGGCATTGCGATTCATTCATTACACGTTCCACGAACTAAAGCTCTCCAGCACATCGTCGAGGCTTGGTGCCCTTTCGCCCTTCCACCATAGGTCAGCACTAGCCGGCTCTTTGTGTTTGCGAAGCCTCGTCGTATATGGGAGCCTTGGAATTGCCGTTGCTACACCACTGCTCCTACCATCCACCGCCACTGCTGTTCCTTGGATAAGATCCTGTGAGTCGACCTAGTCGCCGGGTCGTGCTCTTTCTTCAAGATGAGTTCCTGTACGGCAGCTCTCCCTACTATTCCCACTGGGTCATGAAGGCTGACGGTTGATTCCTATCTCGGGGATAACAGTAAAACAATTCATCCGCAACGTGCGTGCGGCGAAGACGATTGCGGACGAGCGGGCGGTCATCCAGAAAGAGAGCGCAGCGATCAGAGCCAGCTTCCGAGAAGAAGGCCACGACCATAGCATACGGTGGGTATTCGACGCCGACTCCTGCGCATCCGAATAGTGATAAGAGTGCTCATCAATAACTGGCGCAGACGTAACAATGTCGCGAAACTGCTCTACCTCTTTACCCTGGGCGAGCGAACCCACTTCGGTCAGGTTGAATGCCTGAAGCTCCTTGCATCTCCACGATTTGCGGATAAGCGCCTTGGCCACCTTGCTACGAGCTTACTACTCGATGAGAAGCAGGAGGTTCTGACTCTGGTGACCAACTCGTTGAAGAAGTAAATACTACCCCTCCCCCCTTTTCTGTCTTCAATTTGGCAGCAGACAGAGTCTAATTATTGGTTTAGCGATTTGAGCCACTCCAACCAATATGTTGTCGGACTCGCCCTCTGCACTCTCGGAAATATTGCATCTGATGAAATGTCGAGGGATCTGTTCCCGGAGATTGAGAACCTGATTTCAACCGCGAATCCGTACATCAGGAGAAAGGCCGCGCTCTGTGCCATGCGAATATGTCGCAAAGTGCCGGACCTGCAAGAGCATTTTATCGAGAAGGCCACGGCACTTCTCTCCGACAGGAACCATGGCGTCCTTCTCTGTGGACTGACTCTGGTTACGAGTCTTTGTGAGGCGGACGAGGAAGAAGGGGGCGAAGAGGGTATGGTTGAGAAGTTCAGAGCCTTTGTGCCTGGACTGGTCAAGACGTTGAAGGGCCTTTCAACATCAGGTTATTCTCCGGAGCACGATGTTACGGGAATAACGGACCCCTTCTTGCAAGTCAAGCTTCTGCGGCTATTGAGAGTGCTGGCTGTCGGCGACGCCCACACGAGCGAGCAAATCAACGATATCCTGGCACAGGTAGCGACTAACACGGACTCTTCCAAGAATGTTGGAAACTCGATTCTTTACGAGGCCGTGCTCACCATTCTAGATATCGAGGCTGATTCTGGGTTGAGGGTTCTAGGCGTGAACATTCTAGGCAAGTTCCTTACTAACAGGGACAACAATGTTCGCTATGTGGCGCTAAACACCCTCATCAAGGTGGTTGCCATTGAACCTAATGCGGTGCAAAGACACCGGAACACTATTTTGGAATGTCTCAGGGATCCCGATATTAGCATAAGGAGAAGGGCCCTTGACCTGAGCTTTACCCTTATCAACGAATCTAACGTCCGGGTGCTCATCCGAGAATTGCTGGCTTTCCTGGAAGTTGCGGACAACGAGTTTAAGCCAACTATGACTAGCCAAATTGGAATTGCCGCCGACAAATATGCCCCGAATAAGCGATGGCACTTTGACACGATGTTGCGGGTCCTGTCATTAGCGGGTAACTACGTCAAGGAACAGATTCTCTCGTCTTTCATCCGGCTCATTGCCACCACCCAGGAGCTCCAAACGTACGCGGTGCAGAAGCTGTACATCAACCTCAAGAAAGACATTACTCAAGAAAGCTTGACCCAGGCTGGAGCCTGGTGTATAGGCGAATTTGGCGATGCTCTACTCAAGGGCGGGCAATATGAAGAGGAGGAACTTGTCCAGGAGGTCAAGGAGGGCGACGTTGTTGACCTATTCTCCCTCATCTTGAACAGTAGCTATGCTACCCAGGTATCTACAGAGTACATCGTCACAGCTCTCATGAAGCTTAGCACACGGTTCAGCGATGCCGCTCAAGTGGAGAAAGTACGACGCATCCTGCAAACACACCAGACCAGCTTGGACGTTGAGGTGCAGCAGCGAGCTGTTGAGTACGGCAACCTGTTTGCGTTTGATCAGATTCGCCGCGGCGTGCTTGAGAGGATGCCGCCTCCCCAGATCAAGGAAGAATCTAGAGTGCTGGGCCGGGCTCTGTCGAAGAAGGCCAAGAGTGCCAACAGAAAATCCAAAATTATCAAGCCCACGGAGCAGGATCTATTGGACATTATGGATTCACCGGCCGCGGTGGCCGCGCCGACGAATGGATCCTCGGCTACAAACTCAGATCTTCTCGCCGACATTCTTGGAGGCGGATCATCAGCAGCATCTACGTCCGCATCTCCTGCCCCTCAGCAGTCCAACATCTCCTCCATCATGGACCTCTTTGGCCCAGGGCCGGCAGCCCAGAGCTCGCCCGCATCAGCGCCCGCCTCGGCTGGTCTCGACATCATGTCCCCTGTCGCATCCCCGCCACCACAACAACAGCAGCCGCCGCCGGCCCAAGGCCAAGCAGTAATTCCTTGTTATAATGCCAATGATCTTAACGTGACTTTCCAAGTCCAACGCAACGCGGAAGGACTCATCCAGGCCATGGCTCGATTCCAGAACACCTCTAGCTCGGCGACTCTCTTCGAGGTTGGATTGCACGCTGCAGTTCCAAAGACTCAAAAGCTACAGCTGCTACCCATTTCGTCCCAAGGCCGCCTTGAGCCTGGAGCAGAGGCTACTCAGATGATGAGAGTGGCTGGCTGCAAGGGAGTAAGTAATTTTCTAGCCCGTTTTGCCCTCAGCTACCACGTACTGACCAATGTTGTGATAGCCGCTACGATTGCGACTGCGTATCATATTTACTCACCCTACAGCTGGGCAAATAGCGGATCAGGTAAACTGGACAGAGACATCTTGAACGGATTTATTTGCAGCGAGCAACTACGTTACTGGGCTATGGTGGTTTAATATGGAACATAAATATGGAGGCTTTCGTGGAGCGGCTGTAGATATCAAAAATCATAGGGAGTATAAATGCAGGGCGATGTGAAGACGTATGACGGCTGGTTGAAAGAGACATAATTACGTAGAGGCATCAATGAGAGTTGGTTTACTCTGTAATTTCAATCAGAGGGCGCTAATATATCCAATATATAAATATATATATAATTCTCTCATATATTACGATCCTTAGCAGTAAATGGCTATTGCTTTGTTTTTAGCTTTCCGCCAGCGAATCCGGTGGTCGCGTCAGCACTCTGTCTATACCTCTCTCTATTCCGCATTTGAGTGTGCACTCAAGCTCCCACTTGCACTTGAACGGATCTGCGTATTCTATATGCATGCATGCATCGTTTAAGTGACTGATGCTCTCGCGAATTTTGGCAAACCGTTCTTCTGCACGATTGGCACTGCCTCTTTTGCATTGTAACAGGGCAGCGCTTGATTCACCACATAATAGAAGGAGGGCATTTAAGAGTTTAGGCGTGGCGATGGCCAAGGAAAGAGAGGGGCATCTTGAGAGGACGGCAGATGAACCGAGAGATGAAGTAAATGGTTCCTCTCCCCCCCC